>JABUQX010071007.1:0-31696 GCA_015478945.1 Trachelipus rathkii
TATACTAATCCTTCAGTACAATACACCTAAATATTTTTTGGATAATTATTTTATTCACAGACTTCATCTATCTATTATCAAGAGAGAATATAATAAACTACTACATTATACTGCTAATATTATTAACGTGAGATGAGTCCTGTATACTGTTATAACTGAAACCCTATGTTTCTAGTGAGGTGTATATATAGATATCAACATGTGCTATTAATGTATAATTAAGTATATACCTACAGTAATGGTATCAACAACTAGTTATTAAGAATGCGAATGTTAATTCGTTTTTTAATTTAAGCATAACATTTGTATAATAAATTTATATTCAGATTTCCTGAGAATCTAGTGACCTAGCATCTGTAATGCTCATGAAAGTCATCTATATATAGTATTATATATATTATATATATTATATCATACAATCTGATGGGTTATTTCAAGTTAAGTTTATATGCGTATATCTAAGGGTTTAATAATATCATCAACTATATATATGAACGAGCATAAACGTTTTATATTCTATAAAACCTATCACATGTTTGTCTATTTCAAGTTAGATATTTCTACTGTTAGTGCGATATTATCCGGATGAACACATTAATAATACTACATAAATACACATTGCTGTGCTAAAATAGTTAAGAGTATTCTTGTTGAATGGTTTGAATATTTATAATTATGTTATCTTTTTCGAAATTAATATATGGTAATAGGTATACATAAGGTTGCTATTTGATACATTTCTGCCCTTTGGTTAAAATGTATTTAATGTAATAATATAATATCGTGGGAAAAATGAAACTCACTCGTGGAGATATAACAACTAAGGTGTAGGAAGATGCGAGGAGATGTCATCGTACAAGCACAGCGTCCTACTGACGGAATTCGTATGCGTAAACAACTCTATAAATGGTAATAGATTCTTATTACTTTACCAATCAGAAAGAAAGTAATACAAGAATAACTAGCACGTAAAAGACATTTCGTTCAATAAACCCGTATATATGCATGCTTACTGACGACGATAAACTAACAATACAACAATATGCTGGCGCGGCCTAAGTTTATCTTTAGCCTATTTTTCGACGAGCATATGTAATCAAGTAGTATTGTTTTCTCATAAATTATTAAAGTAACTCATAAAGCATTTACAAGAATAATAAATATTATAAGTAATGCTAACCTAACAACACCTTAACGCCCGATAATAAAATATCTACATATACTAAACTTACATACTTAACAACTAGTAAGTACCTAGCACAGCGTACATAACGTTACATATCACATGACTGTTATTTCGCAAGCATATCTCTAACAATGATATAAATGATTAATTTAACTCAGTATAAAATTATTGATATATACGTTTCGAGTAATTTCTCGAGTATGAATATGGATAACATGACTAATGATATTAATTTTTATCTATATTTTTATATTTATATTCATCGATATATTTATCATTCTAACATAACAAGTTTTCACATTAATAAGCTAACACATCGCATAGATGAATAGTAAAATAAATGTACAACTACAATTATATATCAAACTACTAAGCACATAAACTGTTAACATTACAAAGTTCCACACTTTAAAACCTGTAAAGTAACTAACATTGCATACAAAACGATAACTTATTCATTTATCTTATTTCTCCAAAACAATATTCTAACATATTACGTTAATCTTACATTCACATTATATTCAAACGAATCCATAATAATAAACACTTTCTAAAAACACTTATATAAAATTATAAATAAAACTAACGAATAATGTATATCTTATTTAAGTTTTTATATTATATAATTAAAAATAAGTCCTTTATATACTAGCCAATTGAATATATGCTGACTTACAACGTTTTTATCATTATAATCGCTACACATCGACATAACCTGACAAGATAATAATGTACACGACAGCCTAACAACACATACGTACGAATAAACTACTAACATTAACAAACTTAACAGCAGTAAAGTATCTACAACGTACAACGTACCTATTCACACATTTTCAAGCATATCTCTAACATATAATGATATATTTTACATTAAATGTGTTCTTTTTCGCACCCTGTCAAACCTGTCTACTAATCTACTGACAAAGAATATATGCTAAAAGGTGGAATAATTTTATAGCCGTATGTAATTCGTATGTTTAAACAAAAATTCAACCATTAACTCGTCTAAATATATATCCCATATCAATAAGTGGCAAATAAAAAAGATTTAACGACATAGACAAAAATATAAAAAAAATTTTTTATATCTTGATATATTTTATAGATAAGAAGTTTTTGAATAAACATATTACAGTAATAGCGTTAATAGTTTATCATGATTATTTAAAGGCAGTAATTCGTAATCAGTAATAAACCATTTCCATGGTTCCTATAACCCATCCACCGCAGTGATCTATTGAAGCTATTGATATCAGTCATATTTCGGTATCTTTTGGATAAACTAATAAAAATACATTATATTTTATATCTGCATATCCATATATGCTTAACTAACAAAAGTTTTGCATATAAGCTAACTTAAATCATAATTCGCACTAGATAATATTAATGTCATATGCAGACTCAAGTACTCGCGTGTGATATAATCGACACTAACTCTGAAAATTCCTACTTATAGATGTATTAAAAAGTCTAACGGGTCTACATACTCGATATGCTTCCGCATTTTCTCGCTATCAGCACAAGGTTAAAGCCGTTATTATCTAAGAAAATACTATTACAAGTGACCAATCATCAAAGAAGATAGGAGGATTCTTGAACTATGAATTGACATCATCTTCATCACAGTGTCACTCGTTTCGAGTAAAACATCATTCATTTGAACTATGATAAACGTAGACATTAGAAAATTTATGGCAAACCGAATGCAACACAAAACTTTACTAGGCTCACGTTTCTAAACATCATGCGTTCGTTACACAGTATATTTACAAAACTCATCGTTTTCTAATATCAGTATTAGTTAATATTCACATTGTCTAATAGTAAATGTTTTAATCTCAAATAATCTACGTACCTAATTACGAATAACAGTTTCATTACCAAGAGTATCTAAAGCATACACTTACCTTCGAGAGAATACCAGGGTGGGAATGAATCGCCCTTGAAAGGAGTGTAGAATCCTAGAAGAGGTGGATCACACACGAGGGGTAAAATTGAAGCATGTACCACTGAAGAGAGGGGAAGGCTCAAGCCCTTCGGGCTGTGTTGTCGACAGACAGACTCGGTCTTCTGACCTCCAGGTGGTTCGAATTAGGCCTAATCTTCACCGCATGGAAGCCGACATAGGGCGTAGCGAATATACATGTCGACCCTCTGGGGGCGACCACATCCTTTATAAACATCCTGAGATTGAAATTTACCCTCTGTTCGGGCTTAACATATATAGATTATATTCAAGTTTTGAAGCAATACTCTAGTCTTCATATGAAAAAGGGTGTTAAGATACAGATGCTGCATAACTCTCATTACTAGTAGACTTGCTGATATCTTACACCTTAACATGTTAATTTTTCTCGCCTTACTGCTTGAAAGTGAATGTCATATATCAGAGCCCCTCATGTATTCACCCACACCTGTAGAATGGTGACATCTACGGTAACACTCTCATACCTACTTCGTGCTTCCTGACTCTCCACACATTTATACATCAACACAAATCTCTGCGACCATAAATCTTGCCCACTACACACTCTCCATACTCATCCGCCATCTCAAGTCAGCTTTTATGTTTCTCAATAACTCATCAAATAAAAGTTCCTCTTCCTTTCCCCTTGTAGTTCGCTTTTAGGTCCTCAAATTTAGTGTATAAAATTGTATATTTGTTCAACATGAATGGCCTTGAACTCGTTTTCAGCAAATCTTCAAAGGAGTTCTGTTTTTCCATTAAAGGACGGGTGTGTTATTTGTAGGGGCGTTTATTTGCAATGAAGATTTTTCCGAGTGGCTTGCTAATCTTCTCACGTGAATTTGAACTATATTTCATAATTATACGATCTGTTGTTGTTAATCGGGCACGAGCACCGCGGTGTGAGGTCTTCAATCTTTTCCAAACCTCTTCAGTTTATATATATAATATAAGTATATAGTTATTTAAATATAATTAATAAATTTTATTATTATTAGTATAATAATAGTAATTATATATATAAATACGTATATATATAATTAAGATATTAATATATTATCTTTATTCTAATCTTGATGAATATTTGTAAATATGATGTGTGATGTATTAATGCCGTATATAATCTTCATGTTGATATATTAGTACTTATAATATAAATTTTATTTTTAATTATAATATTATAATATAATAAATTTAATATATATATATTATTTAATATTATAATTATAATATATATTAATTTATATATTTTATTAATTTATAATAATATATTTATATATATAATATTTTAATATTATATATTCTTTGGCAACATTTAACTCATTTATCAAATATTGTGCCTTGTTAATGTTGTTTCAATTTTTTTGAAATCTTTTACCTTATGTTTTAATATTTATCTCTCTCTCTCCTATTCATCTCTCTCTCTCTTTTCTCTCTTCTCTCTCTCTTCTTCTCTCTCTCTCTCCTCGTCTCATTCTCCTTCTCTCATCTCTCGTTCTCTCTATCATCTCTCTTCTATCTCTCCTCATTAGACTCCTATCTAATTCTCTCTCATCTTCTTTCTCCTTTTGATTACACAAATGCTTTCTTACAATTTTTATAACAGATCATATCAAAAAGAATACTATGAAAAACTTTTAAACCAGATGCTATAAAAAAAAATTGATAATAAAGTTTGAAATTTTTGATTTTCTTGTAATAAAAATAAATACACTATCTTGTTTATATAATTTTAAATGTTTTTCTTTTATATATATAAGTCATCAATTTTAAAAATAAAAAATAAACGCCACGTTTAACAAACACATATATTAAATGCAAAAAAACTTTATTAAAAAACATTTTCTTTCTCTATCAATTTCATATACGTTATACAATACCATGCTTGTTCAATTATCCTTGACCTTTAAGTAAAAGATCTGAATTATAATATTATTATTATAGTTTATGAGATAAACATATAACTTCTAATGATTATTGTGCGTGCGCGACTATGGCATGTCATATCTTATAGTCTTGCCAAATAATGAATGTTATAAACACATTAATCTTGAGGCATACAAAAGTACTCATACTTTCCTGATTTTTTAATTTATGAGACAACCACAGGTCTAAACAGAAGCTCAGCTTTACTTATATTACCCATCTTATTTATTCACATTATAGATACTCTGTTTGTCCTTATATTTTATAATATCATATATACTAATATATATATATATATATATAAAATTAATATTATATACATATATTATAAATATCTATATATAATATCAGATGTATATATCTTTAAACCCAATTACTTATATTTAATTATATTATATATAATTGCTTACTAATGGTTATTATATATAATATGTATTTTTATATAATCCTTTACTATATATATATGTATTATATATTATATAAGATATATATATATATTATATTTTTTCATATTTATATATATACTTTTTAGATTAGTATATATATATATATATATATATATATAATATATATATATATATTATATATATATATATATATTATATAAATATATATAGGGCTATATATTATAGTGTATATATATATATATATATTTAATATATATATATATATAATATTATTATATCAGGATTATATCTATATTTTTATTATATATACGCATATTTTATTATTCAGACCTTACATTTCTTATTTATAACCGTTTTAATTTTTCACCATTTTTTAAAATTTTTCGAAAAAAAATACAATTTATATAAGTAATTATAATTAACATAATTATTATAATATATTTATTATATAGTTATATAATTTATATATATATTTTAAATATAATATATGATATAATTTTTACTATATTTATGAATGTATTTATAAAATTAATTTATTTTATGTTTATATTATATTTATAATAATTTTTTAATAACCTATATATATATAATATATATATTTTATATTATTTATAAATATTATTATTTTAATATATAATATAATATTTTTATATATAATTTAATATTATATATATATATATATATATCGTATAATTTATATATTCTATATATAATATATATAAAGTTATACTATAATTTATATATATGTTAAATATATAATAGAACATATATCAATAAATTTAATTATTATATAATATTAATATCTATATATACTTAATATTCTATATATAATATATTATTTATTATATTATTATATATATATTTATTATATATTATCCTATATATATATAATTATATTTACTTGTAATTATAATACTATATTAATATTTTCGCCTTACTATATCTATGAATATATATATATGATATATATTATATATTTTTACCAGTAGTAGTAAATAGGATTGAGGTTGGACGAAAGTTTTTCTGGGAACAGTGGTGACTCTTTCAATATTTTATTCAGTTAGATAATGTGATATTTAGCCTATAAATGAGATTAATTAATATTATTCATAAATTTTATATATAATAATTTATACATATAATAATATTATAATAATATAATAATTAATAATAATAATATAAATAATAAATAGTAATATATGGTGTTATAATAATAATTAATAATAATAATAAATTAACAGTATAATAGACTACTAATGTAATACTAATTATAAATAATACCTAGTAATATTAAATATAATTTGTAGTAATTTAAGATAATAATTCTTCTAACAATGCAAGCAATTTTTAAAAGCAGTTATTTAGGGTGATGACTTTTTTATTTTTTTTTCCTCAGAAAAATCATTTCTTGTTGCACGAATGGATGAACTTTTTGCCTATTGAATGCTTCAAAAACTGATTGTTTTTATTTCTTTCTTTTCAATATTGGTTGGATTACGGATGAAGCTAATCTTTTTCAACAGGATTATGTTATGGACCATTTTTAGCATATTATAATAATTGTAAATTACAATATTTTTATATATACGTATGTGTCCAAACGGACATTTGTTCATAATTTTATGTCCAGAGAATTGTATAGAATTATTTCCAGAATTCATAGGACGCTGTGCGCACGAACGCCCTAACAGTAATGTAGGTAGTAATTGTCGGGAAGCTTTTGTAGAGACACGAGCTGGTTTTGCAGTGTGGTATAAACGTTATAATAAGCGAGGTTTTCCAAAGCTAGGTAGTTAGAGTTTTTATTGCTGCTTACTTTTTAGAATTATATATATATAGGCTTTATTATATAAGTATTGCGAGAGACATTTTCGTCCAGAGCTTTATTATAAAGAAGACTTCTATATCATTTCTGATGTATTATTTGTGAGCTCACTTTTGCACTCTTCTTTGCTATATATTATGTGCAAACTGTGCACAAAATAATATTTTAATTAGTCTGTCAGTTTTTTTTATCATTTCTGTATTTTGAATTGCTTGTTTTTTTAAATTAAAAATATATCTGAATCAATTAACAATTTTATATTATTTGGGAAATGGTTAGGTATTTTTAATATTTTCGTTAAGAGACCATTTTTCTATTTCAGTTGCCTTGAGCTAGAAAAGACAAATTTACATTCAGAAGAGCTCGTTTCTAACAAAACGGGAGAAGACAGGAAAATCTGTGGACTCAAAAAAATATGTCCATTTCATCCATATGCGCTACATCAAAAGAAGAGGCAACGTGACAATTTAATTGAAGACATCCTTGAGATGAAGAGTCGCATATATGGCCTAGAAAAACCATACGTATTGGACGCTTCAAATTTTTGAATCACTGCAAAGGAAAGGTAAGGAGTGAAGTGGAAGGATCAGTCTATTTTTGTGGGAGATTAAAGCTCTATTGGAGCAAAACTATTGAAATTTCGTACATTACTGACAAGAGTCGTTTGTGCAAAACTAGCAAAACTTATGAAAACTATACGCTGCAGGATAGAACAAAAATTTGATGATTCAATGAACTGTTTGACGTGACCAAGGTAAAAGGCGAATGGATGTGCAAAGGCAGGATGAGAGCCACTACAAAACTATAGCAATTGTGAGCAGGGAAATTAGTTACTATTTAAGATATTTTAAATTAGTTAAAATAAATATTATTTAACTAATATGTTTTTCACCTATTAGTATTTCTATATTATATGTCTATTATATATTATAATTTAAAAGTAACTACACATAAGGAGTATTATGTATATGAAACATTATAATGTCTACGCCATATAGGATAGTTAGTCTAAAATTCTTTAGCGATTAATTATGTCTTTTCCTGGTTAAAAGTACACACTCACTGTATTACAGTTTCTTAGCCGATAAAAAAAGTCGTTTATAATGTGCTTATATGCTTCTTGAGCACCAAGAATAAATTTAAAATAAGGTGCGCTATTGAGAAAAGAAAAAAATGGTGTTGGCCGAAACGTGCAATTATATTTTAGTTCTAGCTGTAGAATCGGTACAATACAATGTTATCAGAGGACTTTTTTTTTACTTTTGTTTTTTTTTATTATTTTTTGATTTTTTTTCTTTGTTTTTTTTTCTTTCTTTTTATTTTTTTTTGTTTTCTTTTGTTTACATATTTGTTTTTATATTCGGATATTTTTCCAATATTTTATTATTATTTCAGTTTTTTGTATTTTTATTTTCTGAATCATCGAGCTACTACTCTATTTGCTCTTCTATATCCACAATTTTCTTACTGGCTGAATTCGCCACGAAATGTTATTAGTTTTCTTGTAAGCTATCGTAGGTTTTTCGAGCAAAAAGCAAATAAAGAACTAAAAAACAAATACAAAATATTTTTTTGTTGCCCTTTTTAGAACATTTTCTACCGTCCCTGGAAAATTCTGAAATGTTATAAGGTATTTCTTGATAAAGCTATGTGTTTCGGAGAAAAAAAATAATATCCCAAAAAAAAAATTCAAAAAATTTTTTTTCATTTTAAAACCTCTTATTTTACCTTTACATTTTGTTTATTAGTTTTCTTGTGGGCTATGCGCTAGTTTTTTGAGAAATAAAAATAAAAATAGCCCAAAAAACCAAAAAAAATTTTTTATGTCCATTTTCAGAACAATTTTCTTAAGCTGATTCCACGAATGTTATTAGTTCTTTGTAGCTATCGAGTAGTTTTCGAGGAAAAAAAAATAAAATATCCACGAAAAAATTTTCAAAAAATTTTTTTTATTCATTTTTTTATGAACACATTTTCCTTATCGTCGCTGGGATTCCACGAATGTTTATTAGTTTCTTGTAGCTATCGTAAATTTTTTGGAGAAAAAAAATAAATATAGCCACAAAAATAAAAAATAAACATTTTTGCATTTTTAGAACAATTTTCTTACGCTGATTCCACGAATGTTTATTAGTTTTCTTGTAGCTATCGTAGTTTTCGAGAAAAAAAAATAAAATATAAAAAAAAATCAATAAATTTTTTTCTTTTTGGGTTTCATTTTTAGAACAATTATCTTAACGACTCTGACTTCACGAATGTTATTAGTTCTTTCCTTGTAGCTATCCTACGCTTTACGAGATTACGCGTTTATCGTTTAAACACACTAATGATATATTGACACGCCCTATCGGGACTAATTATTAAGTCAAGGATGCTAAGTGCAAATTCCGGGGCAAAAAAAATTGTAACAAGAAAATTAATGCTGGGGGAAATATTTTTCATTTGTGATTTTTTTAAGATTTTTACACCTTTAGACCTTTTCGCCTTATTATTTTTAGTTCGCCCGAACAGTCACGTCCCCGGGGGGTCATATAAAAGAACTCATAATATGATTTAAAAACGGATAGTCTGAGCTTTTAAGAAATGGAATATTATTGAAAGCCATTTGAGGATCCGGTTTTTGCGATCGGTAAGGGCGACACTAATACTATATGTGACCGTTATCGCGAAACGGGCGAACACGATCAAACGATCTATATCTTTGATAAGCCGCAACCATCTTTTATATAAAGGAGAGTTAGGAACTATCTACTTCAACCGCCCATAATAGTGACGGTATACGGGTAACTTGATATACTAGTCAATAGGTCTAAGGTGTGAAAAATCTAAAAAATCACTAAAGGAACAATAATTTCCAAAAAATCTTTTTACGCAAATTCGAAAATTATTTTTCGATTGCATCCTTTATGAACCAATCGACTTATATTTAGTTCAATCAAACAAACGCAACCGAGAACGTCAGACGAAAAACGAACTAAAAAACCATACTAATATAAAGTCATAAGGGTATAAGTTGCAAAAATATCGAAAAACTACGATAGCTTACAAGAAACTAATAACATTCGTCGTGGAATCAGCGTAAAATATTTGTTCTAAACATAGAAAATAAAAAATTTCTATTTTTTGTTTATTTTGGGTTATTTTATTTTTTCCCCTTTATTCTTTTGTCTTTGAAAACTACGATAGCTACAAAAATAAATAATAGACCTTTTTGGGAATCAAGCGTTAAAAGAAATATTTGGTTTTTTAAAAATGGACAAAAAATAGTTTGAGATGATTCTCGTCAGATTAGAGATGTTTTCCGAAAAAAAAATGAAAATTAGTCCTATGGATGCAAACATATTATATTGCTCTCTGACATCACATACATTTACTGACCCTCCTGTTCTTTTAACTAGTTTATGCTGATAGCTAATCGTAGTTTTCGAAGAATAAACAAAATAAAATATCAAAAAACAAATAATATAACAAATTTTTTTTTTTCATTTTTAGAAACAATTTTTGTTTACATCTGAGATTCCACTGCATGGTTATTAGTTTATGTCTTGTAGCTTATCGGTCTGCCGTCACAGAGAAAAAATAAACATAGCCCCAAAAATGCAAAAAAAAAATTTGGCCCCCAGTGTCCAACAGTTCATACTATTCAGATTCCCACGAATGTTATTTAGTTTTCCTTTTTGTAGCTATCGTAGTTTTTTGAGAGAAAAAAAATTAAAATAGCTCGCAAAAAAAATCAAAAAAAATTTTTTTTGCCATTATTTAGAATAATTTTCTTACGCCTGATTCAAACGAATGTTAATTAGTTGTCTTGGAATATGAAGAACACAACTGGGAGAAAAAGAAATAAAAATACCCCCATAAAAAATCCTAAAACAAAATTTTTTTATGGCCATTTTTGAATGGCTGTATTTCTTAACGCTAGATTCACGAATGTTAATTAGTTTTCTTGTAGCTATCGTAGTTTCGAGAAAAAAAAATAAAAATATACAAAAAAAAATCAATTAAATTTTATTTTTTTCCCATTTTTGGAACAATTTTCCCATACCGCTGGGATTCCACGAACAGATCTATGTCGAGAAATGATGAGTTTAAATGCTTTTTCGAGAAAAAAAAATAAAAATAGCCCCAAAAAACCAAAAAATTTTTTGCCATTTTCCGAACAATTATCTTACGCTGATTACAACTCATTTAATATTTCTTCTTAAGTAATTACCGTAGTTTTCGAAAAAAAAAATAAAATATCCTAAAAAAAAAATTCAAA
This sequence comes from Trachelipus rathkii, assembly GCA_015478945.1. Lineage (NCBI taxonomy): Eukaryota > Metazoa > Arthropoda > Malacostraca > Isopoda > Trachelipodidae > Trachelipus > Trachelipus rathkii. The sequence continues at coordinate 11,578 of JABUQX010071007.1, forward strand.
TTTTTTTTTTCCATTTTTTTGACAATTTTCATATCATCAATTCCACGAATGTTATTTGTTTACTTGTAGGCTATCGTAGTTTTGAGAAAAAAATAAAATGCCCCCAAAAATCAAAAAAATTTTTTTTGGGGGCAATTTCAGAAAACCAATAATTTTCTTACGCTGATTCCCCGAATGTTATTATTTTCTTGTAGCTATCGTAGTTTTCGAGAAAAAAAAAAATAAAAATAGCCCAAAAGAAAATCAAAAAATATTAATTTTGCCATTTTCTAGAACAATATCTTAGCTCACTGGATTCCAACGAATGTTTTTGTTTTCTTGTAGGTATCGTAGTTTTTTGAAGAACAAAGAATAAACTTTGCCTAAAAAAAAATTCTAAGAAAAAATTTTTGGCCATTTTAACTAATTTTCTTACGCTGATTCCACTAATGTTATTAGTTGCCCGGAATTACGTAAGTTTTCGAGAAAAAAAATAAAATATCCCCAAAAAATTTCAAAATTTTTTTTTTTCCATTTTTAGAACATTTTCCCTTACGCTGATTCCACGCATTTATTAGTTTTCTCTGTAGGCTTAATTCCTAGTTTCGGAGATTACCTATCGTTAAACCCACCTATGAAGCGTCTATAGTGAAGCTCCCCATTCGAGACTAATATAAGTCGAAGTCCTAAGTGACAAATTTCCGAAAAAAAAAAATGGGGAAGCCATCAAGAAACCCTAATAACCATTTCGTGGAATTCAGCAGTAAGTCGAAGGTCTAAAGTGTTTAATAGGGTTCGGAAGGTCAATAAGTGTTAAGTTTCCGAAAGTCTAAGTGTTAAGTCGAAGGTCTATGATGTATAACGTCGAGGTCCCTAAGTGGTTTAAGTCGAAGGTCCTAAGTGCTAAGTCGAGTCTAAGTGTTAAGTCGAAGGTCTAAGTGTTAAGATCGGAAGGTCTAAGTGTTAAAGTCGATTGGGTCTAGTGGTAGTCGAAGGTCTAAGTCAAGTCGAGGTCTAAGTTGGATTAAGTATTTCGAAAGGGTCTAAAGTGCTAGTCGAAGGTCTAAGTGCTAGGCTAAGTGGAAGGTCTAAGTATAAGTCGAAGGTCTAAAGGCAATAATAAACTAAAAATTTTATTCTTTTCTTGTTTGTTCGTTTGTTGTAGTTTATATATATATATATAAATATATATATATAATACTAATATATAATATTATATATAATATATTATTAGATAAATATATTTAATTATATATATATATAGTATTATATATATATATAATATATATATTATATATATATATATATATATATATATAATATATATATAGATATATAACTGATATATTAATATATATATATATTATATATATATATATATTATAGGTTTTACGGTGCCTAAAGCTGACATCATGTAACTAGAGAAACAGCATACCTACAGTAAGGCATACCTTGGTTGTCAATTATGCATGGCACAGAACAAAAAAAGACTTGACCGGCAAAAAAAATAGGGCCTCGACAGAGTGTTAGGGGTGTTTACAAGTTAACGAATACCTCACGGGTAGAACACCACCCGATGTCAGGAGTCGGGGGGTCTCCTCGCCTTTAAGGTGAACTACGGGGTAGGACAATTCCCCCCCTCCGGGGATGGTCTCCGGAACCCCCGCTCTTTGGTCTTTGGGTGTCCCGGGGGGGCCTCCGACCATCCCCTCTTCGGGGTATGAAACATACACCCGCCTTCTCCCCCATTCGGCTCGAGCCCCTAAAAAAAGTTCATACTCCTTTTAGGGGGCTTGAGCCGAGCCCCCTATATGGTCGTTATGATATATAATTATATATATATAATTATATATATTTATATATATTATATATATATATATATAATATATAATATATAATTATAATATTATATCATTAATATAATATATATATATATAATATAATATATATTATATTTAACACTGATTTATTAAAGAATAATTTTCATTTCGAAATATTTATTTAATTTATTTTTTAATTTAGTAATTATTAATTCAGTTTTTCTAATGTTAATTAATTTTTAGAGGTAACCAAAACTAAATGATTTTTTAAAAAAAAATTAAAATAAGTAACTACGATAAATTCTAATATGCTACAAGAAAACTAATAACATTCGTGAATCAGCGTAAGAAAATTGTTCTTAAAATTTCTGGCAAAAAAAATTTTTTGGATTTTTTTGGGGCTATTTTATTTTTTTTTCCTCGAAAACTACGATAGCACAAAAAACTAATAACGAATATAAACCCTATAGTGTAAAGAAAATGTTCTAAAAATGGCAAAACTTTTTTTTTTTTGAATTTTTAGTTTTGGTTTAATTTTTATTTATTTTCTCAAAACTACGAAGCTACAAGAAAAAACTAATAACATTCGTGGAATCAGCGTAAGAAAATTGTTCTAAAAATGGCAATAAAAATTTTTAAATTTTTTTGGGGATATTTTTAAATTTTTATTTCTCGAAAACTACGATTAGGGCTTACAGAAAACTAATCACATTCGTTGGGAATCAAGCGTAAGAAAATTGTTTCTAAAAGTGGCAAAAAAAATTTTTTTGATTTTTTTTGGGGGGTATTTTTATTTTTTTTCTTCGAAACTACGATGCTACAAGGAACTAATTAACATTGTGGAATCAAGGTAAGAAAATTGTTCTGAAAATTGCAAAAAAGTTTTTGGATTTTTTTGGTTATTTATTTCTATTTTTCTCAAAAAAACTACGATAGCTACCAGAAAACTTCGTTATAACCATTTTTTAAAAACAAATTTCTTAACGCGCTGCAATAAAAAATGGTTAATTATTTTTTTTTGTAGCTATCGTAGATTTCGAGAAAAAAAAAGATAAACAACCGAAAAAAATAAAAAATTTGTTTTTTCCATTTTTAGAACAAATATTCATGTAAGCTGATTCCACCGAATGTTATTAGATTTTCTTGTGGCCTTCTCGTTGTTAGTTTTCGAGTTTTTCTGTGGCACTTAGACCTCCGAGACTTATATACGTATGTTGTTGTTTCGTTGGGTTTCTTCTACGTTCGTTGTCGTATTGGTTTGTTTAGAACTAGCACCTAATATATAGGTCGGAGGGAGGTGCGTAAGTGCAATTCCCGAAAAATAATTTCGAACTTAAAATTTTTTTGAGAAATTATTTTTCCTTTACTGATTTTTTAAGGAATATTTCAGCGTCTTAGACCTTCTGAACTTATATCAGTTTCCCCGGTTGCGACCGTTCACATTATCTGGGGTTGACGTGATATGTTTAAATGTAACCCTTAATAAGGTGTTGCAGCTGATCAACGATTAGATTCGTTTTCGATTCCTTTCGAAACGTCACTGATAGTATTATTAAGTGTCGCTTACGGGATATACGGGGCAAAAGCGGCCTGGAACGCTTTCAAATGCCACTTTTTAGTGTATCACGTCGCTTCACTCGATATAGGTGACCTTTCAACCCCGTTTGACGTTAACACTGTAGACCTTCGGAACTTAGCATTAGACGCCTTCGACTTAAAACACTTAGACCTTCGACTTGCACTTAGACTTCGACTTAACACTTAGACTTCGGACTTACACTTTAGGACGCTTTCGACTAACAACTTAGGACCTCGGAGACTTAAGCACTTAGACCTTCGGACTTTAACACTTTAGACCTTCGATCTTAGCACTATATGTACCCTTACGACTTAGACTTAGACCCTTCGACTTAACACTTTAGACCTTCGAACTTAACACTTAGACCTTTCGACTAACACTTAGACCGTTTCGACTTAACGAACTTAGAAACCTTCGAACTTAACACTTAGACCTTCGACTTAACACTTTAAGACCTTCGACTTTAGCTTTAGACCCTTACGACTTAGGCAGCTTAGACCTTTCGAACTTTAACACTTTAGATTATCCTGTCGACTTAGCACTTTTAGACTTCGACTTAACACTTAGAGACTTTCACGACTTAACAAACCACTTAGACCTTCGACTTAACATTTAGACCTTCGACTTAGCACTTAGACCTTCGGGTCTTAACACTTAGACCTTCGACTTAACACTTAGGCCTTCAACTTAACACTTAGACCTTCGACTTAACACTTAGATTCGGACTTAACACTTAGACCTTCGACTTACGCTGATTCCACGAATGTTATTAAAGTTTTCTTGTGGCTATCGTAGTTTTCGAGTTTTATGCACTTAGAACCTTCGGACTTATATAGTATGTTTTTGTGTTCGTGTTTGTTCGTCTGACCAGTTCGTTCGCTAATTTGTTTATGTTGAACTAATATAAGTCGAAGGTCTTAGTGCAAATTCCGAAAAATAATTTTCTCCTTTAAAAATTTTTTTGGGAAATTATTTTCTTATTCTCTGTGATTTTTTAGATTTCAACACTTGCAATTTGACTTTATCAAGTTCCACGTTGCGACGTCACTAATGGGGTTAGAAAGTGATAGTTATATACATTAACAAGGTGTTGACGCACGATCAAGTGAGATCGTTTTTCGATATCCTTCGGAAACGTCACTTATAGTTAAAGTGTGCCTTACGGGAATTCGCAAAAACTAAGCGGGCTGAAGCTTTTTCAAATGCCAGCTTTTTCATAGTGAGGTATCAACGATCGCTTAAAAAACTCGTATATAGTTGACGTTCTAACGTAGGGAAACTGATATATAGTCTAAAGATCTAAAGTGTGAAAATCGTCTAAAATCACAAAGAAATATTTCCCCGATAATATTTCTGTTTTCAAGTTTTTCGGAATTTAGCACTTAGACCTTCGACTTATATTAGTCCCGAATGGTGCGTCACTTATATGACGTGCATAGGGGTTTAACGAATAGTTATCTCGAGAACTAGGGATAGCTACATTAGTATAAATCTATAACAGTTCGTGGAATCAGCGCTAAGAAAAATTGTTCTAAATAAAATGAAAAAAAAATTTTGAAATTTTTTGGGTTTTATTTTATTTTTTTTCTCCGAAAACTACCGAAAAAACCCTTTCAAGAAAATCTGATAACAACAGATGTGAATGTTGATCGTAAGAAATTGTTCATAAAAAAGGCAAAAAATTTTTGGATTTTTTTGGGGGCTATTGTTAATTTTTTTTTTTTCTTCAAAAACTACGATAGCTACAAGAGAAACAAATAACATTCGTGGATTCAGCGTAGTAAGAAAATTGTTCTATAAATGGCAAAATATTTTTTTGATTTTTTGAGGGCTATTTTATTTTATTTTTCTCGAACTACGATAGCTACAAGAAACTAATAACATTCGTGGAATCAGCATAGCGTAAAAAATTTGTTCTAAAAATGGCAAAAATTTTTTTTTGTTTTTTGGGGCTATTTTATTTTTTTTTCTCAAAAACTACGATAGCTACAAAAAAACTAATAACATTCGTGGAATCAAAGTAAGAAAAATGTTCAAAAAAATGGAAAAAAAATTTTCTGAAATTTTTTTTGGATATTTTTAATTTTTTTTTCTCGAAAACTACAATAGCTATAGGGAAAAGGAAAACTTCATGTAAATTGGGTTAAAAAAAATTGTTTACTGAAAATGGCAAAAAAATTTTTTGGTTTGTTTCTGGGGCTATTTTACTTTTTTTTCTCAAAAAGTAAGATAGCTACTAAGAAACTATAATAACATTCGTATGGAATCAGCGTCAATGAAATTATACTGTTCTAAAAAAATGGACAAAAAAAAATTTTTGGATTTTTTTTTTGATATTATTTTTTTTTTCTCGGGGAAAATGTATTATGATAAAGAAAACTAATAACATTCGTAGGAATCAGCGTAAGAAAATTGTTCCAATAAATGGAAAAAATTTTTTTTGATTTTTTGGGTGTTATTTTATTTTTTTTTTCTCACAAAACGATAGCCATAAGAAAACTAATAACATTGCGTTGGAAATCAGCGTAAGACATTGTTCTAAAAATGTAAAAAAAAATTTTTAAATTTTTTTTGGGATAATTTTTATTTTTTTTCTCGAAACTACGATAGCTACAAGAATAACTAATAACATTCGTGGAATTCGCGTAAGAAAATTGTTCTAAAAAATGGGCAAAATTTTTTTTGATTTTTTGGGGTTAATTTTTTATTTTTTTTTCTCGAAAACTACGATACGCTAACAAGGAAAACTAATACACATTCCGTGGGAAGTCAGCGTAGATAGTTGTTCTTGAAAATATGAAAAATTTGTTTTTTGGATTTTTTTTTGGTTATTAATTTTTATTTTCTCGAAAACTAAGATAGGTACAGGAAACTATTGTTTGATTCCATTTTTAAAACAAATTTCTTACGCTGTTTCCAAAAAGGTTATTATTTTTTTTGTAGCTATCGTAGTTTTCGCAGAAAAAAGAATAAAATAAATAACCTAAAAATACAAAACAAGCAGAACTATTTTCTCTTGAGTATATACAATATATCGAGCGCTGATTCCAGGAATGTTATTAGTTTTCTTGACCTTCGTAGTTTTCGAGTTTTTTGCACTTAAAACCTTCGACTTATATCTCTGACCGTTTGTTCGTTTGTTTGTTGAACTAATAATATAGTGTCGCCTTACGGAATCGCAAAAGCGGCTGAACGCTTTCAAAAGCCACTTTTTAGTGTATAAACTAGCTTCAACTCGATATAGTGACGGTTCAACGGGAACTAATAAGTCAAAGGTCTAAGTGTGGAAATCTTATAATATATCATATATCACGAGCAGTGGAGTGATATAGGAGTATGTTAGAGGCCATGACGGCGTATATAATATATATATATTATATATATATATATATATAATGTATATTATATATATAATATATATATACTATATTATATATATTATATATATATATATATATTATAGTATATATATATTATAGTTTTAGACTATTATTTATTTAATTTTTTTTAAAAAAAATCATTTAGTTTAGTTACCTCTTAAAATTAATTTTCTTAGAAAACTGAATTTAAGGGTGAAACTAAGATTAAAAAAAATAAATAAATTGCGTCGAATGAATAACGGTAAAGCAAAAGTGTTAAATAAAATATATATATTATATATTATATATATTATATATATATATAGTAATATATATATATATTATATAATTTATATATATATATATATATATATATGCTATATATATATATATATATATATTATAAATATATATAAAACAAACCAACGGAAACAAACAAGAAAAGAATCAAAAATCTAAGATATTCCCTCTTAGACCTTCGGCCTTAGACTAGAAGAACCTTCGACTTAGCACTTAGACCTTCCACATAAAACTTAGACCTTCGACTTAACACTTAGACCTTGGACTTAGCACTTAGACCTTCGAATTAGCACTTAGACCTTCCGGACCTTAGGCACTTAGACCTTCCGACTTAGCACTTAGACCCTTCGACTTAGCACTTAGACCTTCGACTTACACTTAGACCCTTCGGACTTAGCACTTGTAGAACCTCGACTTAACACTTAGACCTTCGGCTTAACACTTAGACCTTCGACTTTAACCACTTTAAGATCACCTTCGACTTACGCTTGATTCCACGGAATGTTATTAGTTTTCTTTCTTGTGGCTATTCGTAGTTTTTTCGCAAGTTTTTTGCCACTTTAGACGCTTCGACTTATTATAGTATTGTTTTGTGTTCGTTTTTGTTCGTCTGCGTTTCGTTTCTTGGTTTGTTGAACTAATAATCAGGGTCGAAAGTCCTAGTGGAATCTCCGAAAAAATGATTTCGACTTAAAATTTTTGGAAATTATTTTTTTTCTGTGATTTTTTAGATTTTCACACTTAGACCCTTGACTAATATCAGTTCCCGTTGTAAGACGTCACTATATGGGGTTGAAGTGATAGTTTTTAAACTTAAAAGGTGTTGCGCGATCAAGTTAGATTTTTTTTCGGTTCCCTTCGCAACGTCGCTATAGTATAGTTCGGACTACACCGAAATATCTAAAGTGCGGAAACGTGTCAATTTACCATTTACCATAAGCTAAACTAATCTTCAATCCGATTAATGACGTCATATAGTGAACGCTGATGGGAACTGATATAAGTCCGAAGCGTCTAAGTGCAAATTCCCGAAAATAATTTGGACTTAAAAAATTTTGTTGAATTATTTTCTTTGAGCAATTTTAGATTTTAGCACTTAGACTTCGACTTAGCACTTAGACCTTCGGACTTAGCACTTAGCCACTTTTCGACTTAGCACTTTAGACCTTTCGACTTAAGCACTTAGACCTTCGACTTAGCACTTAAGCCTTTCGACTTAGCACTTAGACTTCGACTTAGCACTTGACTTCACTTAGCACTTAGACCTTACGACTTTAGCACTTTTAGACCTTTCGCAACTGTATACTTATGAGTTTTTTTACTAACGCACTGAAGGGAATCGGACGATCTGCTAGTTAGCAGTAATAGTTTTTTTTTGTTACTAAAACAATTTATAATAAATATTTTTAGATGAAAAATACTGGGCTTTGGAAGAAATTGGTTTTATTTTGTAATAATTTTTTTAACAATTGTCAAGAATAAAACCTTTAAAATTAATAATGTATATATTATATTATATATAATTATATTATATATATATATATTATATATACCTATATATATTATATATAATATAATATATAAGTATATATATATACATAATACTATTGATAATATAATATATAGTTTAAAAATTTAACATATATAATCTATTAATATTATAATATATATATAGTATATAAAATATATATTATACTATATATATTATATATAAACATTTTTAAATTTACGAATATTACATTCCTTATTAGCGGTGCTAGATAGGAAGTTCAAATAAGGGTCTGCTTAAAAAAAACCATGATAATCGATAAGGGAAAAGAAGCAGATGAAATTTATAGCTCAGGGCTCGGGAAAATGTATTAAAACACTCAAAAACGAAATGCGTGTTATAGAAACGCCAACTGTTCCACATTCGTTTTGCCTTTTGATAAAATTTAATTTCTTTTTTCTACACGGATATGTATCATCAAACCACGGAAATTCTCGAACGAGTCGTATCCGTTTTTAGTACCACCGACGAATGGATGGACATTTCGCAAATTCGCTGCGGTCAATCTAGTCGACGTACGATGACTTCTCTGAAAAAGTTCTATGTACATTTTCCTCGGGTGACGTAGGGAACTACGGCTGCATCGGTAAAGGGAAAAAATATTTATTATCAGCCAACCGAGGCAAAAATGCAACCTTTGAAAACTAAGAGCGATATTCAAAAGATTATAAATACTGCAAGAGTTCATATAGCCCGAATAGAAAAACACAACTACCTTTTCTAGATTTGGAGAAACGCGACAAATATCATTTAAGAGATAGGAACAATCAATCTTCAATTCTACCAAATTTTTAAAAGCGACATCATTTACATTATCTTTTAGAAATTCGACGTTTTGTCTAATTTTATATGAAGATCGGTTTATTCTAATTTCTAACTCGGTCATATTCGGGAAAGCTTTGGCGAATTTATTACTCAATAAACCGCAAAAATTCCAATTTTTTGCAAATAGCGTAAATTTTCCGTCGCAAACCAATTTTAAGGAATTCACGTTTACAAATCGGAATGGAGAAATTGTATCGACATTTTCGTTTCTTCGAAGGATAGCGTTAAAACGGCAAGGGTTTCGCAAATTCAATTCTAAGAAACCGTCGCTCTTTCTAATATTCCTTTGCAATCGGTTTCTAAAAATTTGCGTGTCCCACGAATCGATTATCTTCTTTTCTATTTCAGTTCGCCACTTTTTACCCGAATGTAAGTAGCATTGATCTCGTGATATATCCCACATACGAGTCGGCGGAATAAAGAGCGACATAACCGCATAAATTCCTTTACACGCGAGGCAGAATGGTATTTCTATCTCGTTTATTTCGCGGTCTTTAGTTAGAATTTTCCAAAAATTAATTTCCAACATTCTTTTTAATCCACCGACTCTGGTTTCATCTTCTTCATCTCCTGCCGCTTCTTCTTCCAACTCTTTTGATAATTTCACGTAAAAATCGACTATCGGTAGAGCCTCGCTAATTTTCCATTCGATTATTCTTCTGTTTTCGATTTCAACCACCACGATTAATGAAGCTAATTTTTTGTTAGAACAATTATCGCAAAAACCACGAAGAAATTCTTCCATCATATAACAGGCGTGGTTTGGAAATATTTCCTCTTCCGATGAATAACCGAAAATCAATTCCAAAGTCTTCACCCCAGTTTTCGCTACCAATTGCCTTACACGAGCGCTGCTTATAACGGTATACGCGTGTGAATGATTCAAACGAACTCCAATTTTTTCCAAATTAAACAACGATGAAGTTTTGATAATATCCTCGATTTTGTTAAAATCCACGGTTATCGCGGTTAATACCTCGAATGGAGGAATAAGGAGTTTCCGCAAATCCCTCGAAAAATCAATTTGGTCGATTTTTTTTAGCGATTTTATGTATTCCAAATTGGATTTCTCGGCAAAACGCTCGGGCATTCCCTCGAACGAGGGAAGGGGCTCCTGTGCATAATCGGGTCGTAGCTCAACACCGTTTCTGGACATCTGCATATTAGTTTTAACGCGATTAAATTCGGGAATAGGATGGAAATATTTTTAATCATTTCGAGAAAGACGTCGTGAGGGAGAAGGTTGACGCCCGTATTAACAATTTCTAACCTCTCGACACGAAATAAAGGTTCATGGGGTTTTTCTTTCATTACATCGGTTAATTTTATAAAGGTTTCGTACTGATCAGAATACAAAATCAAAGATTTCAAGCGTTCGTACTCGGTGCTCATCGTCCTAATAATCTCGGCGGTTATTGCAGCCGCGGAGACGCCACCGGTTAAAGCATCTTGAGTGGCCATGTACTTGGTCAACGTCAGGGTTATCGATTCGGTCGTTGGGTACGGCTTTCGCGTCGCTTTTTTGAGAAAGCCGAGAAAGTTCGTGGAAGATTCTTTTTCGTCGTCGGAATCGAATAGCGATAGGAGAAGGTTGAAATTTAAATCCTTCGTTCCGTGTTTTTCGACCAAATAATCAAAAATCAATTGGTATTCCATAGAAAATTCACTGGAATCAAAAACATTTTCGTTGTGCGCAGTTTGAAAAGACGATGTTTCGGAAATGACGTTCATCGCCAATTCTCGCAGATTCATCACTTTCTTTTCCATTTTGGAATAAATGTAGAAGATTTCGGGTGTGACAGAAATAGATTTGAAGCGGTGATTCGGTATGTTCAGCGACGTTACACCTCCCAATAATAAAATAAGTGATGCATCGACTCCCTTTTATAAGCAAAAGAAAAAAGACTAGTGAGGTGAGTAATTTATTCATTACTTAATTTTTTATATTTACCTTATTCTTTATTTTAAGAAAAGAATTAAGACTATTAATTGAAATTAAATTCAAAATATATAGATTAAAAGCTTGCTCTTTTTATGATTATTAGGCATAACCTAATTTAATAAAATGAACGGACTTTTATTTATTTTTGTTTTTAATTTAGTTTCCCTTAAATTCTATTGTTACTCGAGTGAAACTATAAAAATAATTGCGGAATCTGGTACTTCGCGTAGTCCAGTAATGTTAAGCGGGTCGTAACGAAGTAATGAATCGAGACCGCGGTCGCCTTTTTTGATCCGTCGATCAGTTTTCGAAGCGGCTTCAGATATTGAAAAACAAAAAGCGAATTTAAGGTGCTTAGACGCCCTTTGTCACTTTCCGAGGGTGACTAGCCTCCTGGGAAACACTTTGAAAATTATCGTAAAAAAATCTTAAGGGTTCCCTCTTACGTTAAGATCGTAGCAAGAAATAACGCTACTTTTTACTTCTCGGAATATGTGAAAAAATAATTTTTTCGTTCCTTATGGGAGTTTTTTCGAGTGAAAGTCGATCAGTTTTCGAAGCGGCTTCAGATATTGAAAAACAAAAAGCGAATTTAAGGTGCTTAGACGCCCTTCGTAACTTTCCGAGGGTGACTAGCCTTCTGGGGAACACTTTCAAAATTATCGTAAAAAAATCATAAGGGTTCCCTCTTACGTTAAGATCGTAGCAAGAAATAACGCTACTTTTTACTTCTCGGAATATGTGAAAAAATAATTTTTTCGTTCCTTATGGGATTTTTTTTCGAGTGAAACTAATAAAATAATTGCGGAATCTAGTACTTCGCGTACTCCAGTAATGTTAAGCGGGTAATAACGAAGTAATGGATCGAGACCGCGGTCGCCTATTTTGATCCGTCCAATTTGATACTAAATAAATAAATCTATCGTACGTAGAATAATCAAAGAGTTACAAATAGTACAACGTAGTAAGGAGACATAGTTTCAAAAAGCTTTGTCATAAAGTTTTGAAAATATAAACATGGCAACATGGCATCTTTAACATAGGCGTGCTAGTTTATGGCCTAAATTCCGTGTTTTTTTTTTATTATCGGTGGAAAAAAATTCTAATTCACCCGAATCAGAGTTTTCAGATTCTACACCTTCCAATTTGCTTATATTTTCAATCAATTGTAAGAACTCCGGCGTATAAGAAAAAGACAAATCGAACTTGATCTCAGGCTTATCGTATTTTTTCCAAGCTTTATATTTAGTTGTCACAGAAGAAACGGGAAGAAATTTCGGTGGTGACATCGACGACGTTGATGGTTGATTTAGAGAATTTTTTCATTCTGGACGGTAATGCCGACATGATATTAGAGACAGCGAACTTAAGCGCTTAGACTTCGGACTTACAATTAGCTTTGTGAGTAGGAATCTTAGATTCGAACTTAAGCACTTAGACGTTCTGGACTATGAGCACTTAGACCTTGACGGACTTAACACTTAGACCTCGCTTAGCTACTTAGATTCGACATTTTACACTTAGACCGCATTCGGGATCTTAACATGCTATCTTTAGAGTCTTCTGCTTAACATTAGACGTGACTTAGCACTTAGACTTGAGACTTAACACTTATAGACCTCGACTTAAACTTAGACCTTCGACCTTACATTAGACCTCGACTTACATTAGACGTTCGGACCTTAACACTATAGACTTCGCTTCGCTGATTCACGAAATGTTATTGAGTTTTCTTGTGTATGCGTAGTTTTTTCCGAGTTTTTTGCACTTAGACGCTTTTCGACTTATATTAGTACTGGTCTTTTGTGCTTCGTTTAGTTTCGTTCTGAACCGTTCGTATCTTTGTTGTGTTGAACTAATATATCGTCGAAGGTTAAGTGCAATTCCGAAATAATTTGATCTAAAATTTTTTGGGGAAATTATTTTCTTGTGATTTTTTAAGATTTTACACTTAGACCTTTGACTTATTTCAGTTCCCGTTGCGACGTCACTATATGGGGTTGATGATAGTTTATAACTTAAAGGTGTTGCGCGATCAAGTAGATCGTTTTTCGATTCCTTTCGAAACGTCACTATAGTATAGTTCGCTTACGGGAATCGCAAAGCGGCTGAAAGAGCTTTCAAATGCACTTGTTCCCGTGAAACGACACTATATCGATATAGTGACGTTTCAACGGAACATAATTCAAAGGTCTAAGTGTGAAAATCTCTTAAAATCACAAAGAAAATTTTCCCCGATAATTTTCTGTTCATTTTTTTTCGGAATTTGCACTTAGACTTCGACTTATATTAGTTCCGAATGGGCGTGCACTATATGACGTCATAGTTGGTTTAACGATAGGTATCTCTAGAAAACTTAGAATAGGCTACAAGAGAAATCTAATAACATTCGTGAATCAGCGTAAGAAAATTGTTCTAAAATGAAAAAAAAAATTTTTGAAATTTTTTGGGATATTTTATTTTTTTCTCGAAAGAGTGCATAAGAGAACTAATAACATTCGTGGAAATAGCGTAAGAAAATGTTTCTAAAAATGGAAAAAATTTTTTTTTTTTTGAGTTTTTCTGGGGCTTACTGTTTATTTTGTTTCTCAAAACTACGTAATAGCTAACAGAAAAATAACATTCGTGATTCAGCGTAAGCATATTGTTCTGAAATGGCAATAATGTTTTTTTTTTTGATTTTCTTGGGGCTTTTATTTACAGCTTTCGATAGTAGTACTAAGAAAACTATGAACATATTCGTGGAATTAGCGTAAGAAAATTGTTCTAATGGCAAAAAAATTTTTTGTTTTTGGGGTTCATTTTATTTTTTCTCAAAAACTACGATAGGTACCAGAAAAATAATAACATTCGTGGAATCAACGTAGAAAATTTGTTCAAAAAAATGGAAAAAAAAATTTTTTTTTTTTTGAATTTTTTTGGATAATTTATATTGTTTTTTCTAAGAAAAACTACGATAGCTACAAGAAAAACTAATAACATTCGTTGAATCAGCGTAAGAAAATTGTTCTAAGAATGGCAAAAAGATTTTTTTTATTTGATTTTTTGGGGTTATTTTTAATTTTTTCTCAAAAACTAGATAGCTACAATGAAAACTAATAACAATTTCGTGGGAATCGAGGTTAAGAAAATTGTTTCTAAAAATGCAAAAAAAATTTTTTTTGATTTTTATGGGGGTATTGTATTTTTTTTTCAAAAAATACGATAAGTCTACAAGAAACTAATACATTCGTGAAATCAGGTAGAAACTTGTTTCTAAATGTAGAAAAAATTGTTTTAATTTTTTTGGGATATTTTTATTTTTTTTCTCGAAACGTACGATAGTACACAGCAAACTAATAACATTCACGTGAATAGCGTAAGAAAACTTGTCTAAAAAGTGGCAAAAATTTTTTTTGATTTTTGGGGTAATTTTTATTTTTTTTCTCGAAAACTACGATAGTACAAGAATATACTAATGAACTTCGGTGGTTCAGATTATGAGAAATTACGAAAATATGGAATTTGTTTTTTGGATTTTTTTGGTTAATTTAATTTTATTTCTCGAAACTAAGATAGCTACAGGGAACTATTGTTGCTTTCTCCATTTTTTAAGAAAAATTTCTTACGCTGATTGCAAAAGGTTATTATTTTTTTTGTAGCTATCGTCGTTTTCGAGAAAAAATAAATAAACAATCAAAAAAATTTCCAAAAAATTTTTTTTTCATTTTTAGAACTAATATCTTACGCTGATTCCACGAATTTTATTAGTTTTCTATCGTAGGTTTCGAGTTTTTTGCACTTAGATTCGACTTATTATAGTAGTTTTGTGTTCGTTTGTTCGTCTGAGCGTTCGTTCGTTTGTTTGTTGAACTAATTTAAGTCGAAAGTCTAAATTCCAAAAAATTTGACTTAATTTTTTTGGGAAATTTTTTTCTGGGATTTTTTTTAGATTTCACATATAGACCTTTGACTTATATCAGTTCCCCTTCGAAACGTCACTATATTGGGTTGAAGTGATAGTTTATACCTTTAAAGGTTTTGCGCGATCAAGTTAGATCGTTTTCGATTCTTTCGAACGTCACTATAGTATACTGTCCGCTTACGGGAATCCGAAAAGCGCTGACGGCTTTAAAGCACTTTTTTTTAGTGTATCAACTCGCTTCAGCTCGATATAGTGACGTTTACCTTCGACTTACACTTGTACCTTCGACTTAGAACTTAGACCTTCGACTAACACTTGACTTCGACTTAGCACTTTAGGACTTTCGACTTATCACTAGACCTTGCTTCACTTTAGAATTGACTTACACTTGAACCTTGCGACTTTAAACTTAGACCTTTACGATTAACACTAGACCTTCGACTTCGGCATTAGACCTTCGAGCTTAACACGTTAGACATTGGACTTATGACTTAGAGCTTTCGGTGATGCTTACACTGGTTAGACTTCCGACTTAACACTTACGCTTCGTATTACGCGATGTCGAATGTTATTAGTTTTGTTCTTAGCATTATCGTAGTTTTCGAGTTTTTTTGCAGCTTAGACTTCGCTTATATAGTATGGTGTTTTTGTGTTTCGTTTGTTCGTCTGACGTTCGTGATGTTTGGTTTGTTGACTAATATAATCGAAGGTCTAGTGCAAATTGCCGAAAGAATAATTTTCGACTTAAATTTTTTTGGGATTATTTTTCTCTTGTGATTTTTTTTGATTTTTCACACTTGACTTTGCTTATTTCATTCCCGTTGCCAGGTCATATACTATGGGTGAAAGTGATCGCTTTTGTGACTGTTTAAAGGTGTTGCGGGTGCGATCAAGTTAGATGCGTTTTGTTATTCGGATTCCGCTTTCGAATTCGTCACTATAGTGATGGGTGGTCGCTTACGGAATCGCAAAAGCGGCTGAACGCTTTTCAATGCCTTTTTAATGGTTGTGTCGCTTCAACTCGATATAGTGACGTTTCACCGGGAAGATATAAGTCAAAGGTCTAGTGTGAAATCTCTAAAATCACAAGAAAATACCCCCGATAATTTTCTGTTCAAGTTTTTTTTCGGAATTTGCCTTAGACTATAGACTTATATTAGTCCGAATGGTGTCCCCGTTATAAATTTACTTATTGGTAGGACGTATAGTGGGGTTTAAGATAGTTCCGAAACTAGATAGCTTACGAAGAAACTAATACATGTCGTGGAATCAGCGTACGGAAATTTGTCTAATAAAAGTGAAGAAAAAAAGTTTTAGAAATTTTTGGGATCTTTTAATTTTTTTTTATCGAAAACTGTGATCGATAGGTACAAGAAAACTAATAACAATTGTGGAATCAGCGTAAGAAAATTGTTATTGAGAATGGCAAAAAAAATTTTTGATTTTTTGGGGCTATTTTTTTATTTTTTTTCTCAAAAACTACGGTAGCTACAGAAAACAATAACATTCGTGGTATCAGCGTAAGATAATTGTTCAAAAAATTTCAAAATCCATTTTTTGATTTTTGGGGTATTTTATTTTTTTTCTCGCAAACTACGATAGCTACAAGAAACTAATAACAGTTCGTGTAATAGCGTAAGGAAAGATTGTTTCTATAATATGGAAAAATTTTTGATTTTTTGGGGCTATTTATTTTTTTTTCTCAACCGATAGTAGAAGAAAACAAATAACAGTGTCGTGGGATCACGTTAAGGAAATGTTGTGTTGCGAGAGGGAAATGGAAAGTATTAATTTTGAATTTTTTGGATATTTTAGTTTTTTTGTGTTTCTTTCGATAAACCTAGCGATGGGAGAAATAGGTTTCCCATTAACATTTGGCATAGGTAAGAAAGATTTATCTAGAAATGGCAAAAAATTTTTTTTGGTTTTTTGGGGCTATTTTATTTTTTTTTAAAAAGTAAGATGCTACAAGAAACTAATAACATTCGTTGGACTCAGCGTATGAAATTGTTGCTTTAAAATGGAAAAAAAATTTTGATTTTTTTTTGGATATTTATTTTTTTCTCGAAAATACGATAGATCCAAGAAACGTAGTATTAAGTATTCGTGGAATAGCGTAAGAAGTATTGTTCTATTTACGAAGTGTGCAGTATGAAAAAAGATTTTTTTGATTTTTTTTGGTATTTTTTTTTTTTCCTCTAAAATCTAAATACAGAGAAAACTAATACCATTCGTGGAATCAGCGTAAGAAAATTGTTTAAACAGTGTAAAAATATTTTTTAATTTTTTTGAGGATATTTGTTGTAAAATTTTTTTTTCGAAAGATCTTATTTATTCCAACAAGCAATAATAAAGATTCGTGGAATCAGCGTAAGAAAATTGTTCTTAAAATTGGCAAATAAATTTTTTTTTCCTTTATAGCTGCGTTACTTTTTGTTTTTACAAACTTCGATGAGCTTAGCAAGAAAAACTAATACATTGCGTTGGATATCAGAGTAAGATAGTTGTCTGAACATATGAAATTTGTTTTGGAATTTTTTTGTCTATTATTTTTTATTTTCTCTGAAGACTACGATATGTTAGGATTTCATTTACCTATTTCTGTTCTTCCATTCTTTAACAACAACTTTTTTACTGAGTTGTCGAAATATGGAGCATCGGATTAGTATGTGATAGGATTGTTTTGGTGTGGTTATTTTTGTGTTCGAGAAAATAAATTAATAACAAAAAAATAAAAAAATTTTTTTTTTGTCCCTTTTTAAAATCAATATTCGCTGGATTTCAGGAAATGGTTTTTAAGTTAAGTTTCTTGTAGTATAATGCTTGTCAAATCTTTTGGTCTTTCCCTCGAATTTATATCTAGGATGCCTGACAATGAGAGGTGGTTCGTGTTGTTTGTTGAAACTAAATAATAATTGTGTGCCCTACGGGATCGCAAAGCGGCTGACGCTTTCAAATGCACTTTTTTAGTGTATATTAACTCGCTCACTCGAGTATAGTGAAGTTCAACGGGACTACTATGTCAAAGGTCTAAGTGTGAAAATCTTATATATAAGATAATATATATATTTTATATATTATATATTAGTTATATATATTATTTATGGGTTATAAACCCTTAATGACATTTTTTCACTCGTATTATATAAATATAAGTTTTCGATCTGTTTAAAAGGCACATTATTGCAAACTTGTATTACATAGCCATTCGTATGTAGTGGTGGGTGGTTTTACCGATATTATTTATTTGTATTTTGTGGTTAAGAAGGTCAGTGGTTCGTTGGTTACGTTTTTGGGCGTGACAAAATAGGTATAATTATACGGAAGTTGGGTAAGGACGGTGAGGAATTAAAAAAAAATTGTTGATCGGTGATGTCGTAAGAAATGAGGTGCGTTGTGGTATCTAATATTATGAGTAGTTTGTTTGTTGGCGATGTTATTCTATATACGAGACTTCAGGAGCTGCTCCTTGAAATTCATACACGATACTTGATGGTATATAGTATGATAATATATATATATATATGTTATATATTATTATATATAATATATTTATTATATGATTATTTATTTATATTGATTATATATTATATTTTTATAGTTATTTTATTATTAGTTGTTTAGATGTTGGTGTTGGGATATATTAGTAATTTGAGTATATAATATTTTCTGCTCATATATCCTGATAAATTGTCTTAATCAGCTCGGAGCGATACAAAGGAAAAGAATAAATCTAAGATATCTCTCTTTTCTTAGAAGTTCGATGTAGGCTTAGACTTGGACTTGCTAGTTCACTTAGTATCTTTCGACTATATTGACTTAGACTTCGACTTAGCATAGATTTGCGACTCTAGCATTGAGACTTCGACTAGCAGCTTAGAGGATTCGACTTAGTACTAGACTCGACTTGCCTTAGACTTCGACCTTGGCATTAGACCTTGATCTTAGCACTTTAGCCTTTCGACGTAGTCTTAGACTTCGGAGTTACCTTTGATTCGTTGCGTTAGACCGTCGAGCTTAACTTAGACTTCGACGTTAAGACCTTTAGACCGTTTGATCTTAACAGTTAGACGTTGCGACTTACGCTGATTCCAGAATGTTTAGTTTTGCTTGTGGTCTATCGTTGATTTTTGAGTTTTTTGCATCTGTAGGTCTTCGACTTTATAGTTGTTTGGGTTCCGTTGTTCGTCTGCCGTTCGTTCGTTTGTTGTTGAGTAATAATAGTTGAAGTCTAAGTGGCTATACGTTCCTGTAGAAAATATTTGCCTTGAAATATGTTTTTGGGAAATTATTTTCTCTGTGATTTTTTAGTAGATGTTCAGTCAACGTTGGTGATTCTTTTAACTGCGTCGTATTGTTTGAGTAGCTTCACTATATGGGGGTTGAGAGTGCTGTTTATACTTTAAAAGGTGTTGGCGCTTCTGATCGAATGTAGAGTTGTTGGTTGGTGTTGCGTTGCACGTGATATATCGTGATTTATGTGTGTCTGCCTTGGATCGCAGAAGCAGCGCTGAGACGCTTATGACCAAGTGTACATAGTCTAAAAGCTAATACTTGCATATACGGATTTGACTCATGAGTTGGGCTGATGGGAGCTGAGTGTGTGCGAGGTCTAAGTGAAAATTCGAAACCCATCCTTTGGACTTAAAATTTTGTTGAATATTTTTCTTGTTTTATTTAGATTTTAGCACTTAGACGTTCGACTTAGCACTTAAGTCTTCGACTGCATTAGACTTTCGACTTAGTTAGACCTTCGACTTATGAATTGCGACTTAGACGTTTTGACTTCGACTAGCATTAGATTTCGACTTAGCATTAGACTCGACTTAGCAATAGATGGCGACTTAGTTGCACTTACCTTC
>JABUQX010071008.1:0-27500 GCA_015478945.1 Trachelipus rathkii
CTCTCTCTCGGTTTCCCTCAGTCTCTCTAGTAAACCATTCCGTTTCTTACTAATAAATAGAAATAACTGTTTCATCTCTCATAACTCGTTCTGTTCTTCTCTCAAACATGTATCCTTCTGCTTCCTATCTGCATTTCGCATTTGCAAAGACATAACATCCCGTTTTCTAACAATTGTTGAAGACTGACATTTTACTAATTTTCAAATCTCATTTTTCTTCTCTTTTAGTCAACTAACGTTAACTCTAATTAAGTGGGTCTTCTTGTTTGTTTTTTTATCTATAATTTAATCTCTTTTTTTCTGACTTTATTTTTTTATAACGTTTCTTTAATTTTACATTTATCTCTATTTCTCTGTGTTTAACTTTTTTCTTATTTTAAATTTTTTTTTTTATTTAATTCTTTTTCTAACTTATTTTTTTTTTACCTCACAGTCTTTATTTTACTTCATTCTCTATCGTAACTTTGTGTTTTACACTTTCTTTTATTTTAATTTTTTAATTTCTCAATCGTGATCTCAGTCGACACTTTATTTTTCTCATATCTTTATTATCTATTATATTTTTGTTATTCTTTTCTTTTATATAATATTTTTGTTTTTACACCATTAAAAAATTTTTCTTTTTATGTTTTTATATAACTTCAACACTTTACGTTTTTTATCACATAACCTCATTATAAGCAGTTAAAATCAGTAATTCAATCAGTTAATCAGTAATTGCAGTAATATATTCAGATAACATTACGTATAATCAACTGTTCAACTCATTACCCACTCTCCTACCTTATCTATTTAACCTGTGTATACTTTAAACTATTGCATTCTATCAAGTCTCCTCTTTATTGTTTATCACTTTAATCATAATACTTATAACCTTTCTAATCCTTATTTATGTTTTTGTTTATTTCTTTTAAAACATATATTTGTTTTTATACTAAATATTTCATTAGTCAATTCTATGCTCCTTTTTATGTTTATAATCTTAAAACCAAGAGTACTTTGCATTCCTCTTTTAGCATACCCATACTCGGAAACAGTCACTATCAGTTCAATCAGTTTAAGTCTAAAGCTTTAGCGCCCTCAAGAGTATCAGACCCGCTCTTCTATCATCCGTAACGATCCCTTAAACCTTCAATTTTCCCACGGGCTGCTGATCTATTGATCTATTGATCTATTTGTCTATCTTGATCTAATTTTTTATGATTCCATCGAGTACATAATTTGTTATACATATATCACTCTCGTTAACTATATCTTTTTTAGTTTGGTTAATTGTTTTTGCGTTAAACACCATTAATTGTTTTTACTAAAAAACTACCTTCTGTTTTATAAAGTTTAAATCATAGTATACTCTACAAATATTTCTTATACATTCTTCAATTTTAACATACCACTAAAGCAGATAAATATCTAGAATATAAGTATAATTATAAAAATCAGTCTACTTGGTTTACTGATCATAAAAAAAGGAGTCAAAAGGTAAACTCTACCCCATGCTATTAAATATCCCATACTGATCTCATTTATAACCTATGATTCTACCTTGACTCCCATTATGAATTCTAGATATGGCGGTCAATTATTTCGATTTCATGTCATATTTTGTATAACATAACATAAAAACTTTTATTCATTTTGTTTGTTCTTCTCCTTAAGAACAATATAAGAAACATTTTGTTTTACTCGAGCAAGATTATTCGCTTTCTCGTTCTATTTGTATGAATTTTAACAAAATTGTGTCAGTTAGGGTTTAATTAAATCTAAAAACAGGATCAAATTCAGTAAATCGATTAATCATAAATGATCACTATAGTAATCTCCGAATACTACACCTCCAAATCATAATAACCTCCTTACCATATACACTATTCGTATTTCTTTAATCTGATCAGAATATTCGATTTTACTATAAAAAATGTGGACTATTAGAATACTAATATATTAGATAATACAAGTATCAAATATTTATATTTAACTTTAGACACAAATAAAATAACGTCTTAATGTATATATATATATGTAGTACAAAGCAACGATTCAATACAATACAATATCTCTCTACGCTCGTGTTCACGATGTTTGTTTGAATTGGATAGAAAGACAACGTATAATACTGATCGCGATTGGTAGCTGTTTTATCGCTATTTACTTTGGATGTCTCCAGTGTAGTTTGAATATTATTACTACTGTTCGTTCTATATTTGTTATAATGATTGAAATGCCTTGATTTGTTTTATTCTGCTGTGATTACTCGTTTGTTTGCATAGTTGTTGATGATAGCTGTTATGTTTGTCTGTATGTTGTTGTTGTAATGTTGTATCTAGTCTTTCGGA
This sequence comes from Trachelipus rathkii, assembly GCA_015478945.1. NCBI lineage: Eukaryota > Metazoa > Arthropoda > Malacostraca > Isopoda > Trachelipodidae > Trachelipus > Trachelipus rathkii. Next base: position 2,334 of record JABUQX010071008.1, read on the forward strand.
TAGTAATGTATTTAGAAGGTTAGAACATCTCCACGACCTGTTCGTTGTTGCTCGTTGTACGTTATTATTCGTTATTGCTCATTGTTGTTGTTCGCCCGTTGTTCCAATACGTAACGCGAACATGTAAATTCTTTTCTTCTAAAATACAAATTTTCACATTCGCATCTTTTGAATTGAATCAAACTGACTATTTGTATTATTTCTTCGTAACAATTCTCACTTAACTCGTTAAAACTTCTTTCTGCAGACTTACAAAAGCATGGCAAGCACAGAGATACATCCCTTTCAAATTAATCAGCAATTAATTATAACCAGGTAACGTTAAAAATAGACAAGAAAAAGTCTATTACAATCACTTAACCGGAATCGAGAATCAACACCTCATGAAAGATGCATAATCTCTAATTCATTACTCTAACTCATATAATCATCATACCTGACAAAATATATATTATATATTTTTATATATTAAATTACTATATATTCATAATATATTATATTATTTTAATTTATATTTTAATTATTATTTGTATTATTTAATTTTTTAATTATATTTAATTTATTTATTATATTTTATTAATTTTTTAAATATTATACTTTTATTATTTATATCTTATTATATATTATTTATTATATTCTCTCTTACTTGTTTCATTATTGTATTTAATATTTGTTTCTATTAATTATATATTATTCTATATCTTAATTATATTTTAAAATTTCTATATATTTTATTATTAATTATATAAATTATTATATTATTATTATTATTAATTTCATTTTATAAAGTCTCCTATAACATCGATCCTCAACTAACTACCATAATCGTGCCGATTCATATTTGCCTGCAGGTCCACAACTAACAACATTATGGTTATGACTATATAGTATATGCTTCTCTCATCACTTATACTCACAGACACTAATAAACTAATTTTAACAGCTCAATTATTTTTACTAACGTCTTACTCCTCAAGGTAATAATCAAGAATCTAGTTATTCGTATAAAGTCTATACCATCACGGTCAGCTCAATATATGAATTTCCGAACTGCAAATGAATCACAATTATTATCTTTTCATTCTCTGTGACCCTGAAGAATCGTCAATTTAACAGGGATTTGACCGACTCTATTGGGCCCTATTACTTATATATACATCTCACTCTGTTCTATTTTATCCTAAACAGTTAAGTTATTTTTTATATATTATTAATTAATTATTATCTATTTAATTATTATTTAATTAATATATTTATTATTAATTATTTATTATTATTTAATTTATTTATTATATTTATTTATTTAATTATTTTATATAAATTATTATAATATAGTTACTTTGTTTAGTATTACGGTCTATATTACAAATATTATAATATAAACAGACAACAAATATATATTGTGTGTGTGTATATATAGCACACATTCAACACAATACACACACAAACTAACACACACACAGTAATTCCATCCTACGACCAATATACTATATTACTATATTCACACAATAATTTTATGACAATTATATACTTTAATACATTTAGACATGTGAATTCATCCGTACATTATAACTTATTATACTGATTCACATGATGCTATTTATCTACTGATGGCAAGTATAAGTATGATGTATTAATCCAATTTATTCTATAACTCGCTGGATAAGACATTTTTACAATTTTTCATACATGTTATTAATTTTAATAACACTATATATTTTGTTATTATTTTGTTATTATATCACTTCTTTTACTGTATTTCTATTATTTACTTTTCTAATTGTATTACAATTTTATCTAAATCGATAGGTTTTTTTCTAAATTATATTTTAGTTTTTATTTTAATAAATATTTTATTTAAAAATTGTATATTTAATATTTTTTAAAAAATCTTTTAATTAAATTTGATGTCATTATTCTGTTTCGAATAGATTTTCATGTTTTTATATAAAATTTTATTTTCATGTTATGTTATAACTATAATAAATTTTTAAATTCATCGGCCGTCTCTCTTACATACCCTAGAAATTATCAATGTCAGTAAGATCAGTAATCAGTAATCAACCCACCCCTAAGCGCTCCTACCCTTCCATGATCTATTGCATCTATTTCTTATTACGAATGTGTTAACTTAATCGTGTCGAAGAATCCTTTCAGAGGATTAATCATAAATTAAATATAAAGTTTCTTTCATGCAGGTATGAACGAATGAAAAAATGGAACGTCGCTTCTAAAATATGTTAAATCTATAATAAATAGCTTTTAAAATGTCAAATCTTTCATGTAAATGAGCTTTAAAAATGGTAACCATCTATCAAATAGCTAATATTCCTTCTAGATGTACGTCTGGTTTTAATTAAGACAGGGACTTAAACATAATTAAAACACTAAAGTTTTCACTCACTTTTTTTGGGAAATCTGAAGTGTTCATGTAACATACAGTAAAGAGAATCAAAATATAAACAATGTTTAATTTAATCATATAAAACATTATATCCTTCATTTAATAAAACGAGTGTTTTTTAGTTTCATAGGAAAAAAAACATTCTTGAATTACATCTAACATAAATATATTATAACAAATATTATAATGTTCTAGACTGAATTATTACAATTAACATTGTAGATGTTACATGTGTTAAACACGAAATCTAATTTAATACATAATCCCTTTGTCTTATTATAAAATTCTAGACGTCACTTTATCGGAGAGATAAAGTCAGGATGATATCTTACAAGTTTTTCAAAAATGCATTGAGAAATTTAATATGGATTATACTCTCAATGAGAAAAAACGACTTGACTACACTGAACAACATTTTTTGTGCTTTAAATTTAACTACAAGATACTATATTTATACTATATAAGAAATCTGTATTCATACAATCTTTCCTTTCACTTTCGACACAGTACATTCAATCCTCAAACACAACAACAACATATATCTATTCCGTAATTGATGTTATGAATTAATCTCATGAAATCATAGAAATACGTTTATCATATTTAACGCACTAACTCGTAACTCTGCAACCATTTCGATTGTTATAAAACCAATCAGTTCATAACACTGAAATAAACTACATATATATTCAAACAGTTATAGGGTCTAAAAATTCTCTCATAAATTAGTTTATACATCCACCACTATTACATCATCGGTATTTTCCCAAAATTTGCCGGACGCCCTTCAGGAAAACTGTTCAGTTTCAGCAATATTTTCAGTTTCATATATATAGTTAGGAAACTATCGACGCTTTCACTGTCTTCCAATATTATATTCTTATATACATGAAAGGTTATAATCATATCTACTTAATAGACAAATTACATTATCGTTAACTTACTAGAACATACTCTTAGTAGAATACTGTCATAGTATTACCTTATCACCATGTAAACTACGTAGACTAATTCACCCATCGATAATTGCGCACGCGACAAACTGAACTCGCAAATGTTATTTAGGAATCCGCTCAATCAGTAATAAACAGATTAAATCATTTAGTAGATTTCAATTTGACTAATAAATATATCATAGTTAAATATAGTCGTATACCTAGTTTATTACTTGATTATTACTACGAATATAATCATACAGTAAAATAGTAAATCAATCCATCAAGCCCCACCCTTACCACTACTCTATTACATGATATCCTACATGACTAACACTCGATTACTATATATCTGGATTCAAGTCATTTAGCGTATCATTTTCGTGAAGGGATAACATTAATAAAAATTACAGCTCTCTTCTATATCACTGATCATACATGAGAATTAATATGCTAACGTATGAAAAGTTCCCAATTAATAAATGACCAACATAATAATCACTCTAACTATTAAGAACTATAATTGTACAACAAACAATAATCATATATACTAGCTAATCCTTAGCCAGAAATAAACAGCTAACATACATAAAAAGTTTAACACTTAATACTCACAACAGTATAACTACACATAGAATCAAAAATGTAGAGTGATATATACCTAACTGTATATGTCATAGCTATTAATATATCGGTAACATTTCCAATAGTTTAATTTTACATATTACATATATATAATACTTTAATACTAAAATTTTTATCATAACCTATTGAGTTAATATTAATTCATTATACTCAATGATACCTATAATGAATTATTGACTATCAGCGAACTAAATTTCTTTTACACATTATATAATATATAACAGCTTAACATAACATAAACGGAACTAAGATATATAATCACTAACATATAACGACATACACCTTATAACACAACCTTAACGCTTGAGTAAAAATACTACACTTAACACAGTTTCAACGCACTTAACTAAATCACGTAAAAGTAACCTATACTCAATAGCTATTAAATCATAAAACGTAACTATATTACATTAATATTTGTCAAGGCATTATCTCTAACATTATCAATGTTAATTTTATTTTCTAACTAAATTAAATCAATTTTATTTATAACAAATAAAATATAATCATAACCTTCTCTAATTTCATACAAGATCCAATGAATAATATACTAGCAGATACAAACGCTTTTTTACATTTAAATATAAATAATAATAATATATTTAACAAAAATTTATCACTATCAAGGAGAACCAGTTGACATGTGCCTATGTATAATCATTGACTTATTTGACGCCAACGATAACTCCTTAGCAAATCATTATCTGTATAAGTATTATATTGAAGCTAAACATAACATAAAAATATCCAGTATCAATTTGAATAAATTATTATTATTATTTTATAGTATAATAGTTTTTATTGTTATCATCATATATTGCAGTAGTGAAAGAAGAATAAGTCTGAGTATAAAAATAACTTCACGGTCTCTTCTGCAGCATCAGGTCCAACGTCAAACACAATCTTTTTACAAATAGGCAATTTTCACTAGTTGAGTTCTATTTGATGTACAAGCTCAAACTTTCTCACATTCTCTCGTCTGGTGCTAGTGTCTCCGAGTATCATTCAATGAAGCTTATTAGATTATGATTATTGATAATTATGGAATATATAATTTGATATATGTGTTTCGTCATTTCATTACTCTCGAGAAAATATGATAGTTAGTTAAGGGCTTACCTAGTAGTTAGTGAAGTATGAAGGGAAGCTGTTAGTACTGTGAATCGAACTCGGTAATACGGAGGAAATTCGTTGACTGATATATATTTAGTACACAAGCGTTAATTCTAAAGAGCTATCTGATGCATAATTTTTCTGGAGTAGATATTGTTGGTACATCAAGAGTGATTACACAAGTGTCACTTGAACATCACGATATACTATATCTTCGCGTCACTCATATCAAATTCTGTATATTAACTCTATTTTACTGATATACGACATCAATATATAGACAAGAATTTCGCTTATAACAATAATCTCTCGAGAGTCTTACTTTTAAATACAATAAACCAACAAAGTGATTTGTAAATCTTACTCTTTTTTCTAAATGTCTCAGCTTCTTCTTGAATTGCTATCATTATAATTAAAAAGAAATCTTTTGTTGCATGGTCGCGGCTCATATCTTCTCACGTAATAATATTATCATTCAAATTTACGGAAAAAAATTATCATTCAGTAACAGAGTCCAGAACTATTGCTGGTTTAATGTTTTTCGTATTAGTCCTCTCGGATCTATGTATGCAATGAATTTACGTGATAGTAGATAATACAAAAAAATAAAAACAATAAAAAATGAACTCGTGAACAGAAATGATGCAGTGAGAGTACATTAAGACTCATGTTAGTATTGCCATTGTAAAGATGTAAGGTATGGTGTCATTAGAATAAAAATGTACTATCCAGTAACAGAAATATCTCACCTTCTTTCGTATGATAATGGCAGAAACTGTAAATCTTATAATTAAGAGATAGATTATTGTCTACAATGTTTTCTGTGTTATAACTTTATAATAATTTCGGATCTTTGTATTATAGTTATTATGTATCATTATAAGTATAATTTCCAAGAGCATAAAAATCGGGACAGAACAAATTTTAGATAAAATATGGACGCTCGCAGTGAGTATATTATACTAACAATGAATTTCTTGAATCATAATTATTATGTACTATTTTACACTCTATTATGTCCAAAGCAGTTCCTCAGAATGATTGCCATATATTTTAATTGATGAAAGAAAGTAAATAAAATTGTGTAAGCCTATGCATAAGACAAAGATGTAAAATATCATATTTCATCTCACTCGCCCAAGTCTATTCCAAGTATGAATAATATCAAACTAGATTTAATTACACAGCATCATATTTTTCAGTAGTTTAATATCTATAAACCAAGATTATAACATTACAATATCGCTATTTACAAAAAATTTTGAACTAAGAATGAGCTCTCATCAAAGATTGCAAATAGTCTGCTTAGAAAACAGTGCATTATATGATTTTAGAAAAATATAGTATAAAATAACTTAAAAAATTCTATGTTGATTTAGAATCATAAATTTTTTTAGAAAAAGAAAACCAAAATAAAAGAAAAACTTTTTTGAGAACAAAACGAGGTCGTGATTTGCACTTTTATATATATTATATGTTTTGGAAAAGAAGTCCAGATCATTTAAAGGGACATATTGATTTTTCATTAATTATGTGGAGCTTTCACTGAAAAGTACTAAGTTTCACATGGAAAAATTCAAGATTATAAAAAATAGTATTCATACAGACATTTCTTTACTATGATATATAATGATAATCTTGTTGCTTATATTAGCTATCATATATCATTGAAACCCAGCTTTAATTTAACAATTTCCTTGATGATGATTATATATACCAATATTAATAAGATGGTAAAAGAATATTATTCTATAAGCATGGATGTGCGTAGAAATATATATGTTGTATAATAGGCAATAGGAAATACAGTTTACGTCTATTATTATATTATAAATAAGCCAAGTTTTTACAGATTGAGTACAATATAAAGAAATCAATATTTATAGCATCTGGCAATAATTACCCAAATATATGTAAATATAATTATATTATGTCACATTTTTTTTTTTATTTATATTTGAAAAGAGTCAGAAAAAAGAACTATTTGAGGGACATTGGTCTACAGTACAGTATCAGTAAGGAAAAATTCAGTAAAAAATATAGAGTCGTAAGTAATACATGGTTAACTCTAAACGGGAGAAGGATGGTTAACTTGTATTAAGATTAAGTCTTGTCGCATATCTCATTAAATACTGGATTGATCACATATATATGTCATAATTAAAATTACATTATCTCGTCTATGAGAGGATGTATTGATAAACAATATAAAAGTGGAAAAATTATTCTTAAGCATTGATGGGATGTGCGAGAAAAGAAGTAGAGAGTGGGAGCTCTTCGTGCATTACAGCTACACAGCGAAAAAGGAGATAACGCTATTCATAATTCTAATAATTCGAAAATATATAATGGTTTTATGTAATTTCTATCTTTTACACACTCTATGATATCAAATATATCAGAATATTTTTTTGTTCCTTTCGCACAAAGGATTGTATTGTGTCGTGAATTAGATACACTTTTGTTTTAAACTTCAGTTTTAAAAGTTGTTTTTCGCTCGAGCGTGAAGAGTTTGTTAAAATGTAAGAGAAGAGTTACTCTTACGAGGAGATAGTGAAAACTCTTACCCAAGGAGAACAGGATACAATTCATGAGAGTTTTATTTACCTAAGAAACAATAATGAGAGGATTTCTTCTCATTTTATTAACAAACGCGTTATTGAAAGTACACGTATGCTCAATTTTTATAATAAAATGTTACTAGAGCTATCTGATATATCCATACAAAAGAGATTTTATAAAGTATATATGTCTCTTTACTAATGTTGTTTGTTGTTATATAACTAGGAAGCAAGATTAGAGCGTATACTTCATCGCTATCAATTCAGTTGGGTGTTCATATAATGCGGGACAAGCAAATATAGATTGTTCAACTCAATAGTACCTTTAAAAACTCTGTTCCGATTAAACTTTAACCGTGAGACGAGGTGGAATTTAGTCTATGAACGCAAACTTTTCAACGGAGTATTCAGCAGTGAAGAAATATCAAAATATTTATTTTAATTCTAGAACTCTAAAAAAAATTCACAAGAATATTATTAAATATGAAAAAGAACCGGTGGTTAACTCTTTTGTCTATTTAATTAATATATACGTCTTTTCTCTTTGCACATACAATGACTTTTAACTCAGCACGCAGAGTCATATGTATTTAAATAGCCATATTATATAATAGTATTTATATTCTTAAGCTTTCAAGGAACTAAGCAGTAGCTATTACTCTTCTTAGATCAATTGAAAGGAAAGAGAATTCATTAATTATTTATTTCTGCTATCGGATAAGAAGATATAATTAGAAAACATTCGGTAAATCAGTCGTGGTATTATGCACTTCGGAACAGTTCCTTATTACCTTCTAAATTATATAATAATTTTATTAAACAATTGTTTCAGGAATATCATAAAACATCACCAAGGCATAGAATTAGAGAGTATTATATTAATTGAGTGTTTTTTTAATGGTCTTCTTAATTTTCAGAAAAAATGATAAAATATCATTAATAGTATCAAAATGTAGGAAATCGTCATATAAGCATGGGTACAGTTATATATAGGGCTCTGCTCTATTGAAAATGTGTAAAAATGAGCTTGAGGTAAGAATGGTTTAAGCAAATTTCAGGACTATAGTTATATTTACATGTGTCTCTCATCTCTTCATCTACATCTATCATATATATATCTCTATCTCATATATAGCTAAATCATAATATATATCTATATATCTCTATATGATATATATATAGTATCTCTAATCTACTATATATATATTATCTATATCTCTAATTCTTATATCAAGTAATTGGATCATCGGAATCGAATCCGGAAATCGGAATCGGTAATCGGCATCTCCTCTTTGTCCTGGTATCGGATACTTCGTGTTAGTGGTCTCGCTGCCAGTCATGGCTGGAAATTTTGGATATCGTCCCATCATATTTTACGTTATAAATTTTTTTTTTAAATAGTATTATATGATTTAAATGCATAAGAGAAGAGAGTTGATGACCGTAGATTGTTCAGACTAGTGTTGAAAAGGTAAATATAATCAAGAAACCATTAGACTTTAATTGAGTTTTTTCGCGAGTCATTCTTTTGTGTATACCAATATATTAATGGGCTATTACCTAATATCATTATGGATTTTTCATCTATTTGGTAGAATATAAATAAAATGTAATTATGATATGCTCTTGGAGGAGCAAAAGATAGGACAGTTATATGACGAAAGTAATTGTGTATAGACATAGGTTACGATAAAATAAGCACTAAACAATATTCGCAAACATTATAGGTATTTTGTATGCTATTGTTTTTTAGTTATAAAAAATAGAGCTAAATATGTAAATTGTCCTGTTTCTCAAGTCAGATTATAAAGACTTTCTTCACCAAACTTTAAAGATTATGAGTAATTAGTATTACTCGAACATGCGTAGAGGTGTGGTTTAAGGCATTTTTATGTTCTTCTCGTCTCGTAGAATTATATATTTCTTGTTGTCATCAGGAGTGTAATGCTATTGTTTATTGTTCAGTATTACACAAATAGTTGAAATAATATTGGAGTGTCTCGCAGCATATACACTCAATATATTAACATGGTCTGTATGATACTTAGACAAGGTTTATGATAAAATTTTGTTAAATATTTACAAAAGTGGTCTTACACTCAAGACTGAATCAATTAGATTCTATGTGGATACAATTGGGGAAAGACTTAGAAGAATATGCGGGAAACGTATCTATGAAATTAGGGACGGTGTTGATCACAATTTAAGTAAGCGTTTCTATTTTGTCATGCTATGTTATTTGATAAATGCTTTTATTTTGATTTAACTGTTTGTATCTAAGTGTATGTGGAACTTTGTTATGATGTTAGAGATCTTTATATATGATATCGTTAGCTTAAAGTATGTACTCTAGGTTTAGTGTATTGTTGTCATCTTAAGAATCAAAAGTGTAATATTTATTTTTAAAATATCATTTTGAAATGTTGGTATTAATTATTTGAGTCTTTTAGACTTCAATGTGTAGGTGAGAATTGGCCATCTTTATACATAGTGTGAATGGTTAGGTCTATCATTGTTATTTATGTTTTACCCTCACATAATTAGATAATACTCTATAAAACATAGACTTGATATTACAATATAGATCAATAGATTACCTTTGATGGATTCATGGTATGAATGACGGTTTGGAGGGGAGAGAGGTGGGAGACTTTTTGGGCCTGGATGGTGATAGTTGTTATTATTTACTGCATCGCGGTAAGATCGTCAAGATTATCTATCGATCATTGCGCTTCTTACGGTATAGGTAATCGAAGAAATTAGGAACTCTTTTAAATAAAATCATGATAGATCACAAAAGTATTAAAATAATTTTAATTTGTTGGTAGGCAAAAATTATCTTTTGGAAGTGGTTATGTTTGTGAAATACATCTTTAATATGTATATACGATTTTTTATCTGCTAACATTTATATTAATATTATTACTGTTATTATAGGAATATTAAAGATCATAAAAGTGAAATTGTTATAAGTAAGGTTATGAAAATAAAGTATAAATATTATTATTTTTAATATATTAAAAACTTTGTTACGTACTAGTATATATTTCATTGGTTGTATGATAATGATAGAGAAGGTTTATGATATAATTATTTGTTATATTAAATTAATTATGTAATTAAGTAGATGGGGTAGATTAACATTTAAATATAAACCAGAACTTTATATAGATATTAATTAGTACTTTTTAGTAAACACAAAAATAGTTGAATTAAGGGTTATTACTAGATTTTTTCTGAGAAGTCGGCGGTATCATGATGATGACTAGTTATCTATAGCTTTGTATTTTTGTTTAGGATTTGTGTGACAACCTAAAGACTTTTGCAGTATAAGATAAATAGTTGAATGAATTTGTGAGATAAAAGAATGGCAAAGGGAGCTTTCCAAACTACAAACAAGACGATAGATGAAGGGTAGCATAGATAACTTCAATGTTTGCATGATGTTCGATGTAGATTATATTATCGATTTAAGTATCCAGTAGTTATGTTTATGTTTAGTACTTTATTATATTAATATTAGTAAAAAATTTATGTTACGTTATAGCATAAGGTTATATATTTCACGTTAAGGTATCTTAGCTATTGGTAAATAATTAGACCTCAAAGGTTTATTAAGATTAAATATAATAATTTATTGTTAAAATTATTTTAATATAATGTTTAATTATAGTAATAAAATTTATACATATGGAAATTGATTATCAGAGATATTGTTACTTATAAATGATTAACAATATTTAGAGATCGTTTACGGTGTTTATATTATGTCTGGGGGCTTTCCGTTAGAGAAGTGGAGGATGTTGTGAACAGGTGTTTTGGTATTGTTTTGTAGTCTTTGTAATTAAAATGTCTAGTTTATTTATATCGTTATATAGTAAAGTAGTATGCTTAAGGTTTGTTGTCGTTGTATCAACTTATATTCTTATGATTGCATATAGGTGATGTTTATGTTATATATATATCATTAAGTATGCTGGAGTGATGAAACAAATAAATATTGAGATAAATATTATTATTTTGACTTACGTTAGTTTACCACTGATTCAATATGTATTTTCGCCAAATTTGTTTTGATTTCGTTTAAAGATTTAAATATTATTTGTATAGTTATATATTAGTCTAATTTAATTACGTATTCCTCAATTAATGATACTATTAGGTAAATATGACTTGTAAAATCAATAGTCAATTAGATCGAATAGATCATTATATTGTGTAAATAGGGTTGTGGAAATCTATTTTCCTTAAATGTTACGTGACTATAATCTGCTATTATATAGGGTTAATGTATAAAACGCAAATAATAAATATTTTATATAGTTTAAATACATTATAAATAGAAATAATATATTACGTATTATAGAACAAAATCAGATATGTAAACAGTAATAATATTATATCTATCTAGAACTAAGTATATAAATTATAATATTAATTTATATAAGTTATTATATTATTATAATAAAAAAAATTAAATATCTTAAGAATTATTTTAGAATAAAAAGATAAAAAATATAAATTAAAACTAAAAATAAATATAAATTGAAATATCTATAAATATATTTAACAAATTATTATCGCAAAAGTATGTTTTGAAAGTTTTAATTAAAAATGTATAAAAGTTTCATAATTAAGGTAAAGAAAACATAAATTTTTAACAATAATATTCAATAACAGAAAATGTTATTATTTTTAATAATAATACATGGTAGAGAAATGTATATTTAAATATATTGATAATCTTCCAGTACGTTTAACGGTTATTATCTAAGAAATGCTTTAACATGCTAATGACTTATTATTTCGCTCAACATATATTAGAATAGCAGTCATTAGTGATCTATATAAGTTAGTACGTATAATTAGTATGATTCTGCCATAAAGTCTAATGTATAATCAGATGATTAAATATAGTGTTTATATAATTATTTTGATGTAGTGTCTTAATTATTGCTCCTTGAAATGTGGTTGTGTTGTGGTTGAAAATATGGTGTTTTCTCATAACTCTAGTATATGGTTATGTTGATGTGGTATGTTAGGTTAGATTTGATTATGTTAGGTTGGTTTGATTAGATTATATATATAAGGTTGTACTGATAATCGAAGGGAGGGGTGACGTTATATATATATAATCTATTACAACTCTCATTGGAGATAATATTAAATTATAGTAGTAATAATCAATTAATATATATATAATATAATATTATAAATAATTAATAAATAAATATATATTAATGCTAGACTCAGTTGAAGTCTGAGTAACAGAGATAAAGTGTGTAGACGACTCAATTGCGTCTTAGTCATATTGCCATCATACGTGAATATATGCAGATATCATTAAGTGAATCAAGTATAAAGTTTATTAGTAAGTTTAATTAATATAGATTTAGCCATTGTTACTAAATAATACGTCTAAGTAAAAGGTGGTTCATATCTAATGTATGAAATATAGTGTAGTTAGTGTGTTATGATGTATGTTAGTGTGTGTAGTTGTGTAGTATATGGTGTGGGTTGATAGGTGCGTGTTAGTGTTATAGTTGTTTCACGGTTATATTATGATTAATTTATATAATTGTTTAGTTACATAAAATGTTAATGAATACTTATATTAATATAGTTTGTATATGATATATATAAGTATTAAATTTACATAATAATAATATTAATATACTTAAATAAATAATAATAATATATCTAAATTATAATAAATAATTATCTAATAAATATCTTAAATGAGATTAATAAATTACTTAAATATAAATATTAAATATAAAGAAGTTGATTAATATAAAGGTATATAACAGCTATATTGCTAAGATTAGATTGATTAGAGTGCTAATTTAATAAAGAGGATGTTAGATGGCCGAGTGCAGAGACAAAAGTATTAATAAATCTCGTTACCACTCATCTCACTTAAGTGTTCCAATAAAGAATATAATAATGAAGGATTCATAAATATAGAGTCTTCTACATCGGTAAATTTATCATTTGGTATCTGTCCGTATGATTTGCTTTTAAATAACAAATTAACATGGTTCTCTATGTAATTGCGTTACCTTTTAGTAAGTACTGTACCTAAAAAATTTGTAGTATATGTTTAGCGTGTTCTGGTAGAGAGCTAATTTCTTACTAGTTTCACTTATATACCTAATATTATAGTTTAAGTATTTGTGAGACTCATTAACGTACTAAGGTTCAAAAGATTATGATCGCCGCGTTTTATGGTATTTTTGTGAGAGATTCTATGTTTAGATATTAATAATAAATAAATTATATAAATATAATTATTATAATATATAATATATTAAATAATTAAAATAATAATTAATATAATATAATAAATTAATAATAATATAATATAAATCAATATAGTAATCCCTAATACAAGACTAATAATAATAGTTTTAGTAATAATATATTATATTTGTTGGTAAATTTTATTAAGAGAAATTATAAGACTTGTTATGATTGCTATGTTTGATATACTGCTGTAGAAGTATAGTTTGAATCATTCTATATTTTAGTTTATCATGGATTTAATATATGTAAAGTGCGCTTGTAAATGTCATAAGTTAGAGTCTAGGATGAGATAATATTTATTCATTAGTTTATAGATCTCTTATCAACTATTTGACAAGTGTCTTATGAAATATCATACTGTTATAAATTTAATAAATTATAAAATTATTTTAGGATTATATTGGAGATGGATAAGCTGTATATTATCAAACTTTTAATCTAAATAATTTTTATATGTATATATTATTAAAACTAACAAATAAACTAACTAGAACAACGACAACTAACAATACAACAACAACACAAAACAACAACAAACAATCATAGCCTCAATCATACTTGACATAATAAATCGACTATATACTCAAGTGCAACAATAAGATTAATGTTGGCCAACTATAGAATATTGAATAGCTAAATTGCACAAATTATCTAGCGGCATGATTAAGAGGCTAAACAATATTGAACGCGAAAATCACGATAGCGAGCACGGCGGAGAGGAACTAATGAGTATTCGCTATGGAAATCAATCACAAACTTACAGAGGGGCGTAAGGGAGTGCTTGAAGGGGACGTTTTTATCTTGTTACTGGATTTGTTATATGAGATAGAAATATATTAGCTGAACAGGTATCTAATGACAATAAGACATACTGGTAGAGTATTAAGGATGTTGTCGGAATACGACCTCAGAAGTAGATTTTAAATAAGAATCAATAGATCAGTTTAAATGGGTTACGAGTAAGGATAGAGATCTGGGCCGGTATTTGAGGATATTATAGTGAATTACGTGATTTTACTCTGTTTTAAGGTAATGTAACAAATGCAAATTTTTAAGTTATGACTTGTTAAGAAAAGAATAGAAAATTTTTGTGGATAGTTAAAGAACGAGAAACTGTTTATAAGGGAAAACAAAATCTAAATAGAAATAGAAAGTGGTTGCTATTGTTATGGTGTTATAGCGAAGCATATGACATGAGGATTATATATAGAGTGAGTGTAGAGTCAAGAATACGATCGAGTAAGATCATGGCGATGGGTTTGAGAGGGGGTTAGACTGGAAGGGCGGTCTTGAGATTTGAAACCCTGATTTTTTACTGGATGTTAACTGCGGTATGGATGAGCGTGATTTGGGGTACATCAGTGTAAATATGTTTTTAAGTATTATAATGAAACCATAGAAAAATAGAATTCGTTTTTACAGTAAGACATGATCAAATTGTTTTGACGAAAACAAAACAATAATAAGATTAGAAAGCTTTCTAATGTTATGATAGCTTATATTCCAAATATCACGCATGAAGGATCAAGTAGGATTCTAATTAGATCATGAGGAAATCAATAGACTCGCATAGCTGGGAGATAGCATGGGATGGGTGAGGGATGCGTGACTTGGAGGCAGTGTTGAACATTATACATGATCTGTATTGCTGAGTATAATAGCTGTGCTTCTGATGGGTCATTGGTAGAAGCGATGCAAGGAAGTTTTCTTAAGTTTGATGAAAATTTTGTTAGAACGTGGAAAAAAGGATTCAGAAGATAAAACTTTATATTAGAAGAATATTATAAACAGGAAACAAATATATAAGACCATTAAAAGCAATTCAAATTATGTATAATACAAGAAATTATGTCTTTGAACATCACAAGGTACGATCACAGTGCAGAATTCAAACTATGAATCAACGCTTGGAATCAAACTTCAGATCAAGTACGATCAGCCGAGGATGGGGTAGGAAGGGTATGCGGATTGCAGACCGCAGTGAGTGTGATTACGTCTCGGACTTTATTACCATGATTTGTGACTGAGTTTGACTGAATTTCTGTTATACATGATGTTAATTTCAAAGAGTAATTTATTCAATGGAACTTTGAAAGCTTTAATAAAATGTTTCCATTTAGAAAAGGAATAAATGATTTTGTGACTCGAGGTAGGACGTTAAGAAAAGCGGGACGATCAACATACATAAGTTTTAAAAAGGACAAAGTACGTTTGGTTTTTGTGCGGATGTGGATATAATAAATGAGGATATGGGTAAAAAGCAGTTTAAAGTTCGGGAAAATATATATTAATTGAATAAAAAATGTGACAATGAAAAGAGAGAAATCAATACAAGCAGCGTAAGAGGATGATAGATAAGAATTGTAATTGACAGGAATATAAGAAACACTGTGTAGGCAATAAGAGATGAGTAGTGCACGTAGCGAACAAAGAATAGGATGTGAAGTAGTGTTGCAGAAATAGAAAAAAAAAATTTAAAATAAAAAAAATTAAACACAAAGTTTAAATGTAAAATAACATAAAAATAAAGATCAGACAAGAAGCTGTGTACAGATAGTATGAACTAAATAAACAAAGCAAAAAGAAGTTCATATAGTTGGTATAAAAGCGCTAGCCTGCCTTATAGAAAAAGAAAATGAACGTGAGATTGTGATGAAATATTAGAAGTAACGAAGTCGCTTGCAGACATTTAGGGAAAAACCGGGATTACTCTTTGCACACTCACTCGCCAATTGTCGATAGATGTACATTAACTTAGAACAGGGAGGAAAGAGCAGTTTTGTGCAACGATATCAGTTATGGTGGCCTAATGTGTATACTACGCTTCAGAGAGAAGCGAAATGTTTACTAATGCGCGATCGCGGACAGCCGGCACCGGCTCCAGCATCGGGGGCCGGTCTACCGTTACGGAGGAAAAGTCTCGACTGAAGTGCCGTGTCCTTCGTCGAGACTGAATCCTAGCCTTCTTTCTTTCTTCTTCTGTTTTCGCATTCCATGCATTTTTTCCAGTCGGGACCCCGCCTCCGTTGGGGGTCCCCAGACACCTTTACGAACTTAACAATCCTCATATTCGAGATCTACCACCTCTACTAGCAGCAGATAATATAGATGTTTTGGTATTATAAGATGTGGACTAAAAGATATACGAGGGTTGTCAGTGCGAGTTAACTATAGCGCACCGGGCAACGGCGGCTCCAGCACCGGAGGTCGCCGCTGATGCCGTGTAACATTTACTTTCTCGTTCCTCCTTCTTTCCTGCCCTTCCGACAGAGTTCCTGCCTATTCTGTCCCTTTCTCTCTCTTCGGATGAGTTTACTGTACATGCGTCAGCAGGGGTGCGCGGGCATGATGTAGAGTTGTTCTCCTGAGTGTGCGGTGGTGACTGTGATACTGATATAGGCGTGGAGGATCGCTTAGTAGTCTTAGCGCGAGAGAGATTGATGGATATTTCGATGCGCAGGGTGCCATCTCGTAATTGGGGGTCGTCCACAGACACGTAGACACGGCACTTATGTTGGCGACGAAGCTTCATACGAATGCCATACGTAGAGCGTCTATAAATGATATAGATAGTTGATGCGAGTAGTCGATTCGACGTGTAGTGAGCAAGAGACTGTCTTCATGAGCGTTATAATCTTTCAGGTTGTATAATCTAGAGAAGTATAGTAAACTAATTGAATAATTAGAGATGTAAGGTTATAGCATCTAGGACAGAGCAATATGGGACTAAAAGGATATCTGTATCATTAACGTAGTAAGCACGCAGCGAGAGGTCGAGTCGCGAATCGTATGTATGGCACCATACGTAGACCGATTGGTGTCTACGGAACAATACCTACCGTCATCGAGTGTCAATTTCGCGTATTGGAGTAGTCACTTCTAATGATTAAGGGAGTGAAGGAGATAGCCGGCTCACGTATAGACATAGTTTTAGCGTAGCAGGTGGATGAGGTCTAGGATAGAAGGTAAAATGACGTGACAGAAACTGCCGTACTGGTTCGATGATATACTTTATCGATCCGTGGTGTCCGAATGGGGAACATCACTGATCGTGCGCATCCTGGCTATGACATACCGTCCATGCATCACGGAGATATTGGTACGGCTGTATCACCGTGGATTCAGCTAGATTCATTTGTCGAGTGGATGAATCATCACTATGCCAGTAATATATATATAGTACTAGCCGGAGCTGCGTCACGCATGTTGTAGTGGGCGTAGAATGTGGGTCGTACGTAACGCACTGAACGCTTCAGTGCGACGAGTGTGAATGCATACGAATTATATGCCGCTTTTGTTCTCATCTTTCGCTTCATTCGTTATGCGATCAAAGTTTCGTCTGCTCATGTCTTCGCACGCGAGGATATGTGGCAGATCAGCTTAATACAAGAAGCTCCTGTAATGCTGACCTGGAGTGATGGGGTAGTGCAATGAAGACAGTATCCGTCTGGATAAGCAGGATTTGCCGGAAATTGAAGCAGGCCATTCCCGAGAAATGAGCGAGCGGCGGTAAGGATACGTATCAACAAAGCAACCCGAATAACGATAGAGAGAGTCAGTCTCGGCGCAACTATTTATTAAATATTAAAATTTAGATTTTTTTTTTAATGCTTTTTGAAATTTTGATATTCGTTTTCCTACGAGAATATATTTACCATGTTTTCTTCTTAATTTCTAATTTTTTTTTTTTTTATTTTTATTTATTTTAGTTACTGAGTTTTCATACAATTTATTTTTATTTAATTAAAATTTGTGTGTATTTAATAAATGAATATATATTAAATAACTTATATATTTTTCTTTTATTTCTTATTGTTTAGTTTTTTTTATTGAAATATTTTTTATTGTATTATTAAAAGTTTTTAAATTGATTGAACAAATTTAATTAACTGCATATCGTACTGATTAAATTTGAAAATAAATCTTACGGTTCTGTTTTATTCTTTGATGATTTGTGTTTGTTTTTTTATTTGTGTGTCGAGAGAAGAAATCCGATGCGGGAGTTATAGCATTAGTTTTAGTCCCATCGCTGCGAGTGCGATAAGCAGATAGCGGGAGAGAAGCTAATTACCCACGGGGATTAACTCCCGCGCCGCTATCGATCGTTTCGGCGTTAGGCTTAAGGGGGCGGTACCGCCCCCGTTAAGAACCACTGGATTAATCGACTGAATTTTAAATTAATTTTCTTTTCTTAGATTATATTTTTTAGTGTAACAAGTCAACCAAGAGCACCGTAGAAGACGATATAGGGGTAATAGGGGTAAAAAACATCGATGAAAGAGAGTAAAAACGTTAAAAAAAATCTAGTTCATTTGAATCTTTCCAGGAACCAAAACCAAAACCCTTTGGGGCTCCGCCCTTTTGGGGGTAAAAACCCTTGAGTTCAGGTTCAGGCTCAGAAACTCTGAAGTCGGTCTTCCAGACACCTTAAAATTCGGTCCAACCGACCGTAATCCCCCCTAACTTTGAGAACGTCCAAGCTTGAAAAGGCAATATTCCACATGGCATTTTCTCAAGTCAGCTGGAAGATGACTGGAACTTCCAAAACCTCCGAAAATGGGTTTCAAGTCTTTGCCTCGACGTGCGGATGTCCAATGGGAAAAATCCCCCAAAATCCTCCGGAGTTTGGGGATCTTGAACTGAATTATGAACCAAACGCTTAAAAAAGGCTAAAAAAGTAGCTAAAAACTGAAGCGACAATAAATGTAGCGAACCCTGAATTCTTTGTAGCGGACATGTGAATAAGAAGTAGCGGAACGGAACGAACTAATTTTGGAATGCATTTGGCGTTCCGTGAACGAGCATTTCCTGAGTCAAATTATGCTGAGCAAATAAATGTGTATGGAGGCAAACGTGGAACGCAGAGCGTACGAAAGAGATAGCGAGTATGCATACAGCAAAATTTCCTTAAAAAATGGTAAAAAATTAGTAAAAAAGTACAAAAAAAATGGCGCAAATTAACGGATAGGGTGCCAGATTTATGCGACAAATCTGGCAGTCGTCAGTTTTAGCGGCGTTGCTGCCTGCCTATATATATATAATATATTATATATATATTATAAATATTATTATATAATATATATTATTATAATAATAATATTATAGTATATATATATAGGGTACTGAATTAGTAGATATGATTATATAAAGCGTTACTGGCATGTGAGTCGATAGGCATGTGGCATGAATGATGTATATGTAATTCATAGGCTGTGCGAGTTATATATATGATATTTATACTATATATATATATAGATATATATATAATTTTATTATATGTTAATCCAGGTTCTGACTACTTCCCAAATATATAACATATATATATATTATATATATATATATATATTTATATATAGTAGGTATATTATATAATATATATTATATATATATATGCATATATATATATATATAATATATATCTAATAATATAGTATCTATATATAGTATATACTATATATTACTGATATAGGGTTGGAAAAAAACCATGGTTTTTTAAAAAAAAACGCAAAAACTCCTTTGTTTTTGATTATGAAAATAGCCAAATCAGACACCAGATTGTGTGTCTTTATTGTTGGATTTGGTTACATGGCGTTTTTGTGATACATAGATGAAAGGAGTATCGTTTGGATGCGCAGTGTAACTAGCGTCTTATAGGACTGGCTTTTATGCAATGAGTAGGTTTTTATTTGCGTTTAAAGTAGAATTGTTAAAAGGCAGATATCGCTGAGATGGGAAACTCGTTATAAACGAAACGATGTGCTAGACACATATTTTTAAAACTTCCTTAAATTTCTTTAAGATTTTAAATTTCAAATTTTCTTGGATAACTGTAAAACTGGTATACAATATTATTCTTTTTTAAGTTTTTTACATAACTCATCAAGTAAAATATACCGTATTACACAGGGTTGGCACGATTGGGGAAAACTATCGGATAAAAAAGGGTTTGTACTTTATGTGACCTGACGGATGCAAATAAAAAAAAAAAAAGAACGCATAAAGAAAAGATTTATTATAATTAACCTATAATGATACACAAATGAATTCTTATTTACCTTTATATTTGGAAATACTAGGAATATATATTATATAATATATTATATATATAAGCATAATGAGTAGCTGTCATGAACTATATAATATAATTATTATATATAATTATAGTTAATATAATTATTATACCCTTATATAGGTATATATATAGTGACTTTTATAGTCATATGTCCTGTATATGTATACTGATATATGTAGTGATATAGTATTATAATGATTGAGTATATAATATAATTTAATAGTAGATATTTATAGACTTGGTTCGTTACTGTTCTCACTCACTCACGGGAACTATGCGGGCGGTTGTGGTAATGCATTAACATGTTGGTATTTGGCGTGGCGGTATCTGCGCATATCGCCCGCTGTAGCACGGTTTGGAGTGTGCGTGAGGAGGGAAGAGGGCTATATGCATTCTCACCCATAGGTGGCGTATATCGCGAATGTACTTACTCCATCACCCAGCATGGTTACTAGATTGCGGAGACAAGTCCTGCGATCGGGGATCGACGTCAAGAGAGGAGCTGTTGTGCGTCGTCTAGGAGGACCTCATTACTCCTGAGTCTAGGAGTAGGTCCACCGTATACTATATACCAGTATATGTATATATACTAGTGTCTACTATACAATAACGACAAGCTAACGAGAGAGAGAGAGAGAGAGAGAGGAGAGAGAGAGAAGAGAGAGAGCAGAGAGGAGAGAGAGAGAGAGAAGAGAGAGGAGAGAGAGAGAGAGAGGAGATTCATCAAGTAAAGTCGAAACTGAAATTATCATTAAGATTTATAACAAAGACAAACTAATTTCCCTGTTTTTGAGGCTGTTCCCACCTTTTCCTAATGTTGGCTGGTTGTGCACAGAGTCGAAAAGTTTGAAAAATACCTTCAACATTAGCCAGGTTGATGAAGTTTGGCTGCACAATATGCTTATTGATTTATATAGTGACTTCTCATCTAACTGTTTTGTTGTTGAGAGATCCCGTGGTACCAAGATGACAGGCAGGTCACTGCTGGACCACAGGAGAACCACGTAGGAAGGATCGCTATTATTAGTGACTCAAATGGAGGGAGAAAGTTTGCCTTAATCTTTATTCCCAGCACAATGGTTACAACATCTTATAGAAGCGCGTCGGTATA
Source organism: Trachelipus rathkii (assembly GCA_015478945.1). Taxonomy (NCBI): domain Eukaryota; kingdom Metazoa; phylum Arthropoda; class Malacostraca; order Isopoda; family Trachelipodidae; genus Trachelipus; species Trachelipus rathkii. Next base: position 24,481 of record JABUQX010071008.1, read on the forward strand.
TATCGCATCTTGAATACTCCATCCTCGTGGAAAGTACTGTGGTCGTGATATCATCTTGGGTTATAATATAAGTTGCAATTAAGGATGGTGCTTGTATACTGGCTGATGAGTACCCTCCTTTTTTACTTTTGCTATAATCTTGTCTGTTTGAGTGGTGGTTACAGCTGTTACTCGTGATTCCATTTCCCATATTTTTCCCAGGAATATAGCGAACACCGATACACTGTAGTTTACAGTGCGCACAACTTGCCATTCCTAGCTTTGTTGATTGCTGTGGCCCACACCACTCACATATGAGTTTTACCTTTAATATCTTTTTGAAATGTGGATCGATTTGGTAGAAAATTTTAATTCTCAGAGCTCGAAACAAGACAATAAATGTTTTAACATTTAAATTTTACAAATATTCAATAATATCAACTAGTCCAAAATCAATATACTGATATGTATATATAAATGCACTGATGTGAAAGAGTTCTATAGCTAAAAATATAATACTTAATGTAAGCTAATATAGAGTAGGTGCATGAAGATTATAGTATAATATGTATACGTATTATAAAGTCGTAATAAGCTTATATGAAGTAGATAACTATGTACTGATGAAAGAGAATAATATATAGAATGTAATTACGTTATATTCATCATTACGTATTATATATATAGATAAGTATAAATATATATAGTTATATATATAGTAGTATAGTTATATAGGTATAGTATAGTATCTATTATAGTCGTATATACTAATACTCGTGTTATATCATATATATGAATAGTACATATAAAGATATAGTATATATATACTAGGTTTATATGATATATGTGCTGATATTATAATCATTCTCGACAATAATATAGGAAATCAGCAGGAAAATAATTTTATGGCCGTTCGAGGTTTTGACCTTTGCTGTACATAGTCTCATTCGGCAATGTGAAAATTAGTGAGCAAAACCACTTCACATGCCAATGAGAATAACTAATGAATATAAATACATTCTTAAAGTATTCTATAATGCATGGGTTTTATTTACTTGCTGTTTAAATGCCATTGCTTTTTTCGGTTAGTGCTGGTGTTAAATCCCCTGGAAGTTTTAAATTCCGATAGATGGTTGGTATTCGTTACAAAACCTAAATGGTTTTTAAAACCATCCCACCTATAGTAGTATATAATACTATGTGATAAGTATATAGTATATATCATTGATATATATATAGTAATTAATATATATATTATAAACTGATAATATATATTATATATAGTACTATATATATTGATATTATCATTTGGTTTTTACACAAAAATTATTTATTTATTGCCTAGTTTAATTATAGGATAATATAATTAGATAGGAAAGTTACAGATGAGGGTAATAGCTATTCGGTCTATAAAATCAATTTAATGTTCATTGAATATATAGGTACCGTTAAAGGGAGGTGTTGGTAAGATTAGCAGTAGACTTGATGAAAGTCATTAAGATAATTAAAGAAACAATAAGGTCGTATGAGGTACTAAGAGGGGTAAATTTGAGAGTTTTGGGGGATTCAAAGATAAATTTGAGAAATATTTCGCTGTTAATTATTAACAGCGAACAATAAGAGCTAAGAAGAAAGTTCAGTTAGAATTACAGTTAAATACTATAGATTTTCAATTATTCAACAAGGTGCGGCTCAACCGAAAATATGAGAGCGAACTTTTGTGTTTTGGAGCTCAGACGCCGATGCAAGTCACGGCTAATTTTCACCTGACTGGACTCCCGACAACCGAGTTCGCTAGTCCGCCTATATTCTGGTAGCCGTCGGAAGCGGACTCGGCTCGTAAAGGAGCCGGTAAGTGCCCAACTGATTATGGTATGTATACATACTGACTATCAACCTTTGCCCGCCCCCATCGAATTGCAAATGAATCCTAGCCTACTCTCTCACATAGGCTTCGCGGCTGCCACATTCAGTATATAATGTCCTCCTTTTCAGCATCTTACAAGTATTTTGCGTCATCCTCCCACATGTCGAACGATCTCAAAATGCACTCTCCTCCAACCGAGTCCCAAATATACTTCCACTCCCAAGCTCTGCCCTCAGTAATCCGTGAGATGATTTCCGTCAATCGTTCTGTGCTCTCCTACGTGCAATCTTGTTACGGGTCTATCCAGGATGAGTGCTTCAGGTTTATAGACATGAGTCCTCCGCCAAGAGATGTAACTCTCAAATACTTCATTTCGCATGCTAAGCTTTTTAATTTTTTCAGACTTCATGTATAAAAGCTGGTCCATAAAATATGAAGCAATGGTCCAATATGTTGGAGTATATAATCGTAGCGGGTGGGAAAATTATCTATGAGGTTCTGATTTCTTCTTGGTAATGTGTTCCAGAGGGTCACTTGAGAAGGGTACAACGACGCAAATATCTCATCAACTAGTTCCAATTTCTATGGTTCGGGAGACTGCCGATGGGAAGCGATTCTATTGTGCTCATGATTCAACTGGATAATAGACGACCAATGATATTACATACTGTGTTTCCGGTCTGTTTCATTACTGATCGCTCCGTCTTGCGCCAGGTTGCGAGATTCTAGTATTTATCATATGTCCCTGTAGTACCTTGTTCCTACAAATGCGAAATGAAAAGGATGGGGAGGGAAATGCGAGTGAAGACGTTGGGTTGTTCCATGCGAAAATGTTATGAGCGTACGTAAAGAAGATGTAAATGCGAGTTCAAGAAGAAGGATGTAATAAAACGCGGTCCCAATTCAGTCGAGCTGAAGTGATCCGTAGGATAATTTGTTCTATGGATTGTTGGATTCTACTTTATAGGTGGTGCAAGTTACTGATTAAAGGCAAGATTTCAGCAGACAAAATACAGCACTTTGGACGATACGAGACCAGAATCGAGCAGTCTATCATACGGTTTGTCTTGTGGCAACTTTGTCAAAATTGCTGTTGGACATCGAGTCAGAAGCAGCTGCGACTAGAGTTCTATGATTTTTTGCTTGTTGCAAAAAATTGCTAGCCCACGGGGTT
>JABUQX010071008.1:32500-37500 GCA_015478945.1 Trachelipus rathkii
AGGGAGATGAATTTTGGAGAATACAAGGGTATGATTTCGGGAGTGAACGAGAGAGTGAGGGCGAGGGAAGGGGTGGGAATAGTTATGAGGAAAGAGATGTGGGATAAGGTGAGACTGTGTAACCAGGTGAGTTCTAGGATTATGTGGGTAAAAGTGAAATTCGGGGGGGAAATGTGGGTTTTTGTATGTGCGTACGCACCAGTGAATGGAGCGAGGGAGGAGGAGAGAGAAAGATTTTGGGAGGAGCTGAATGAGTGTTGGGAAAGTTTTGGGGTAAATGAAAAAATTTGTCTATTGGGAGATTTGAATGCAGGAGTGGGAAGGGTGGGGGTGGGAAGAATAATAGGACCTTTTGGGGTAGGGGAGAGGAATGCTAATGGAGAAAGTCTGATAGAGTTGTGTGTCGAAAGAAGAATGATAGTGGGGAATACGTGGTTTAAAAAAAGTGAGAATCATAAGTATACATGGAAGAGTGAGATAACGGGGGGGAAGGCGTTATTAGATTATGTGTGTGTAAATGGGAAGGATAGAGATAGATTATTAGATGTAAATGTATTTAGAGGGGCGGGGAGGGGGATATCGGATCACTATTTGGTGATTGCCAGGATAAGGGTGGGAGGAGAGGTGATGGTTAGGGAGAGGGGAGAAAAGAGGAGAGTGGAAGTGATAAAGGTGGAAAAATTGGAGGAGATAGTGTGTGGGAGGGAGTTTAGGAGAGGTATGGAGGACAAGTGGAAAAACGTGAGAGGGACGGGAATTGGGGAGGTGGAGGGGGAGTGGAAGAGATTTAGAGAGGCAGTATGTGAAGAGGCTAGAAGGGTATGTGGAGTAAAAAGGGTGGGTGCAAGCAGAAGGAAAGGGAGTGAATGGTGGAGTGAGGAGGTGAGTGAGGTGGTAAAAAGGAAAAAGGAGGCCTATGTGAAATGGTTGGGAAGTAGGAGAGAAGATAGTTGGGAGGAATATAGAAGGATTAGAGTGGAAGCAAAGAGGGCGGTGGAGAGGGCGAAGAGAAGAGCAAAAGGGGAATGGTGTAGAAGAGTGACGGAAAATTTTGAATCGGGGAGTAAGATGTTTTGGAAAGAAGTTAATAAAAAAAGGAAGAAGAAGGAGGGGTTGGGGGAGAGGATTAAGGGAGGAGATGGGGAGTGGATAGGAGGAGAGGATAGGGTGAGGAAGAGGTGGGGGAGTATTTTAGTGGATTATTGAATGAAGTAGGTGAGGTAGGGGAGGAAGATATGCATGAGGTGAGGATGGGGAATGTATTGGGGAGGGAGGGGGAGGATGAAATACAAATGGAGGAAATTATTAGGGCCTTGAATAAAGGAAAAAAGGGAAGTCCGCAGGTCTGGATGGTGTGAGAATGGAAATGTTGCAGAAGGGAGGTAGAGGGGTGGAGGAATGGTTGCATAGGTTATATAACATATGTTGGAGGAGTGGTGAGGTACCACAGGATTGGGAGGATGGTTGTTTGGTTCCTCTGTATAAGGGGAAAGGGGATAGGATGGAATGTGGAAATTATAGAGGTATATGTCTTTTAAGTATGGTAGGGAAAGTGTACGGAAGAATACTGATTGAGAGAGTAAGAGGTTTAACGGAGGGGAGAATGGGGGAAGAACAAGGAGGGTTTAGGGAGGGAAGAGGGTGTGTGGATCAAGTGTTTACATTAAAGATGCTTGTGGAGAAAAGTATAGAGAGGAAAGGGAAAGTGTATGGGTGTTTTTTAGATTTAGAGAAAGCATATGATAGAGTGAATAGGGGTGAATTATGGAGGGTGTTGGAGGAAAATGGGGTGGGGGGTAATTAGGGAAAGGTATTAGGGCTTTTTATAGGAATAGTAGAATGTGTGTGAGAGTGTTAGGAGGGGAGAGTGAGATGTTTAGGATGGTGTGTGGATTGAGGCAGGGGTGTAATGTCGCCGTGGCTATTCAATCTGTTTATGGAGAGTGTTTGCAGAGGACTGGTGAGGGAGGAGGGTGGAATTGATGAATGGGAATGATAGAAGGGAAGTGAACATGATACTGTTTGCGGATGATACGGCCCTAGTGGCGAAGAGCGCGGAAGGGCTGAGGTATTTGGTGAGGGAGTTTGAGAGAATGTGTGGACAAAAGGGGCTCAAAATAAATCCAGGTAAGAGTAAAGTATTAGTGTTTGAGGAGGAGGAGAGTGTAGAGGAGGAGGTGTTAGAGGTTAGAGTAGGGGGGGTAGTATTGGAAGAAGTAAAGGTTTTTAGATATTTAGGGATGGAGTTGGGTAAGGGGGGAGGGATGAAGGAGGAGATAGAGCATAGAATAGGTGAAGGAATGAGAGCTTTGAGTGGTCTGAGAGAAATATGGAAAGGGGGGGATCTATCACAGAAAGTCAAGATAAGTATGTTCGAGAAAATCTGTGTACCAGCGGTATTGTATGGGTGTGAAACGTGGGGGTTGAATGCCAGGTCCAAGTATTTGAGATGAAGGGGTTGAGAGCGGTTTGTGGGGTCAGTAGAAGGGAGAGGATTAGGAATAGGGTGGTGAGGGAGAGATGTGATTGGAGGAATGGTCTGGTGGGAAGAGCGGAGAAGGGAATGTTAAGATGGTATGGGCATTTAGTGAGAATGGAGGAACAGAGAGTGGTTAGAAGAGTTTGGGAGGCGGAGGGGATAGGAAGGAGAGGAAGGGGGAGACCAAGAAGGAGGTGGATGGATGGAATAAAGGAGATGCTGGAGGAGGGAGGGATGGGGGAGGAAGAGGGTAGGGTGTTGGCGAGGGATAGAGTGGGGTGGAGGAGGTGGGTGAGGGCGAGATGAGAGGGGTGTGAATGAGGGAGGCTGTACGCACCACTACCCCGCTCAAGCGGGACAAAGGTGATTGTATAATAATAATAATAATAATAATATATATATATATATATATATATATATATATATATATAATTATATATATATATATATATATATATATATATATATATATATAAACATTACAAGTTCTTAATTAATAATAATGTCTAAACAAAATAGGAAAAAAAGTCAAAAAAAAAAGGGTTTACGTTTGACCTACGCCAATGCATAAAATTGTTCAATATAAACATAAGATATCGTTTGATATATATATATATATATATATATATATATATAAAGTATATATATATATATATATATAAATATAAAAATATATATATAATATATATATATATATATATATATATATATATATATATATATATATATATATATATATATGTGTGTGTGTGTGTGTGTGTGTGTGTGTGTGTGTGTGTGTGTGTGTGTGTGAGTGAGTGAGATAGATAGATAGATAGATAGATAGATAGATAGATAGATAGATAGATAGATAGTCATCCCTAGTTTGTAAATTTTATTTATATCATATCTCCTGGTCACCAATCGTATGGTTAATAGAGCCACTAACAGTGCTATCAAGCCATTTTGTAAGTGCGTCGCTCTATAGCGCCAAAACCAAAGAACTTTGTGAGTTAGAAGGAAAGTGAAGAGCAAAAATGAAGAGAGAGAGAGAAGAGAAAATGAGGAATTCCGAGAGGGACACGCGAAGAGGAGAAGAGGCGAAAGAGGTCGAAGACTTGCAGTATAATAAAATCGATTTTTCTAAACCTTCCTTTTCGTTCGCTATCCATCCTTCCTTTTTTTTGCGTGGAAAGAAAGACTCTTTTTCAAACTTAGAGAGAAGTAGTCGCTTGCAAATTCTCTTTTCTTGGGTTTGTGAAAATAAAAAATGGAAACAGAAAGAAAATGACACTCTTGCATGAGAATTGTGGGGTAGTGTCATACTTTCCTTAAATGAATTCATAAACTCAAAGGCTTGACGACATTTTCTTACATGAAAATTGTAGACAGTTTCTATATCTTTTTATTTTTCTAGGATAAACATATAAACATTATAAAATGGGAATCTTGAGGTAGCAAATTATAATTTTTACTTCTCTCTTCATCAAGAGATTTAACAAAAGAAAATCTAACTCATATTTAGTACTATTGTCTATGTCTCGCCTCTTGCTAGCGTGAATTTATCCAAAATAAAATATCTAAAAAAAATATATAATAAACAAAAAAAAATTTATTTACCATATTTGTAAAACCTATATTTGTAAACGAAAAAATTATTTTTCAAGAGTTAAGAAATATGTTTTTGAGTCAGCTGAAGTTGAATTTAACTTGTATTATACATTTTATATAATCTGCAAGTGCTCAATAATTAAAAAACGATTAATATATGTATGAGATATACAATTTTTTTGGTTGGAAATATAATTTTAAAAGTTTTTTTCTTTTAAAATAAGATAGGTTGAGTGCCAACCTAATATCTAATATTTATTATTATAATTAATACAACCTAATATTTATTATTATTATTATTATTATTATTATTATTATTATTATTATTATTATTATTATTATTATTATTATTATTATTATTATTATTATTATTATTATTATTATTATTATTATTATTATTATTTAGTAGTAGTAGTAGTATTTAATTACAACAATAAAACCGAAAAATGTTCTGAAGTGATTTTACACAAAATATAAACATAAAGTACAAAAAAAAATTTTATAAATTTTTAAGTACGAAAGAGATAAACACTACTTTGCGAATGGAAAGAATAGGAAGAGATAGAAAATATAAAGAAAGAATAGAAATTACGAGAAGAGAAAGAAAAGGAAGAGTAGATAGTGGAAGAAGAATAAAGGAAAAATAGACAAAAATCTCTAAGGTTACATGTTGTGTAATATACAAATAGATATTTATTATTATTATTATTATTATTATTATTATTTAGATGATATTCTGAAGTTGGATCGAAATGCTTTGCGTTGATGGATTAGGTAAAACTAAAAAATATAAAAAAAACACTAACCATCATAGGAGGGTTTCTTTGTTAACTCACTAAATTAAGATTTTGCAGATTACAGTGCGTAATATAATTGCAAAGATTGTAATAAAAATTAATGGGTCCTTTCTTTAGTCTTTCCAAGCACCAAT
>JABUQX010071008.1:42500-46973 GCA_015478945.1 Trachelipus rathkii
TATCGCTAGATTTATGGAATCTAACAACCTTCTTGCAACCTCACCCTCCACAGTAGGAGTATGGGATTACCTACATCCCCCGTAGGGTGCAACCCTCTAAAATGGGGCCCTTGGCTATGCCCCCACTGAAAAATGATAAAAATAATGGATAACTAATAAATAATTAAATTAATGTAATCTCAACAACCATCTCACCTAAAACAACCAGTAGATTTTTTTAAAAATAAAAATTACAAAACACATCTAAATGACAACCTCTCCTGAGAAAGGTATTAAATGACCTACACCCCCGGAAGGGGTGTAACCCCCGAAATGGAAAACATATGGGAAAATTCAGAACTCCCACTTGAATAATACCCTGAGAGCTTGGACGATATGAACAAAGGAAGAAAAGTGTAAGAACCCAGAAGTAATCGGACTGGTAGGACTCGACTTGAGGTGGTGGGAAGTCCTCAAAATGGGGTTTCACCTTAAAAATGAAATTTTGGCCGGGAAAACCAGCGAATAATAAATATATATACATGGCTTATATAGCAAGCAACCCTCGTTAAATATATGGATACCTTCTCTTATCTATTGTAGGAATAGCTTCGCGAGTTAATTATAACGACATTGACTCTCTCTCTCTCTCTCTCTCTCTCTCTCTCTCTCTCTCTCTCTCTCTCTCCTCTCTCTCTCTCTCTCCTCTCTCTCTCTCCTCTCTCTCTCTCTCTCTCTCCTAACATAACCTATGGATACTGATTATATGAACAAAGATCTTAACCTATCAATTAATATTAATATCACATAACATAACGTAGCATAACCTAGTCTAATATAACTTAACATAACCTTACCTTACTAAAATAACCTAACTTTGCCTAACTTAACTAAACCTAACCTTACCCAACCCTATAGTTCTTACCTTACCTAACATAAAAAGTCCATATTTCCCAACGAAAAATATTATATAGCATGTATACAAATGACTGATCCTGTTCTACCATGTACGTGACATCATGCATTGTATCCCGCTTTCTATTCATGCTTAGACTTAAATATTTGTAGTTTATTTTCTTTTTCTTGCCATAACTTTTATATTTTATTTTTATTTTATGTTTTATTTTAACTCAATTTTCTTTTTCATCCTCAAACACTTTCATTTAATTTATTTAGTTTTACTTTTATTTATTTGCAAATTTGTTTTATTTTCATTTTTTTATGTTTATAGAGTAAAAAATCTTAATCTATTGATCCTAAAGCAGTAAAGTAAACCACCACTTTCTAATTACTTGCGCGATTGATTTATGAATCACCCTTTATTGTTTTTATGTTTACTTTTGCTATTAATTTTTTTTTTACAATTATTATTTTATTCTACAAAAAAAAAAACACGAAAATATCAGAAATAAAAATCTTCTTAGCCTATCTCTCATCATTTATTCTAATCTCATTCATTCTTGATTTGCTCTTTCCACCAAGCATTTCTCAAAGCAGCATATTTCACTTATCCTTACATTTCTTATCTTATCTCTCTAGCTTCTCTTTACTAAACAAATATCTCGAAAGGCTTTCATTTCCAAAGCTTCAAACTTCTTTTTCATATTATGATCGACGTTTTTTATGATAATTTATATTATATATATATTACTAATATTATATAATACTATATATATATATATATATAATAATACTGATACTACTATACAATAATATATATAATAATATATATATATATATATATATATATATATATATATGGCCAGCATCCCGAAGAGTTCAGGCATTTAGCTACGAGAAAACTAATAACATCTACAGGAAAAATAAATAACATTTTTTGATTTCAGGAAGTAATTTCGTCGAGGAAACTTAAAAAAAAAATTATTTTTATTTCTTAATATTTGATAATAACTTCTTAAAATTATTAGTAATTGCTTAGACCTGAAATAGTGCAAGCTCTGATGACCTTGAAAGCTGCAGTAGTCCTCGAGAGTAAAAAGTTGCCAAAAATACCTTTTTGGGGGGAAAATATAATTCTTTCTTTTATATGCCTTTTTAGGGTTCGAGCCAACGGAGGACAGAGGGGGACGAAAGGTCCCCGGTAGGCCGAGAAACCCCGCACTCTATCTATCGTTCTTGGTTTACCAGTGGGTATCGTCCGTTATTAAAAAAAAAATCAACCATTTTGGCGAACTTTTCCGTGGCATACTCGGCAGTCAGGACTCTTAAATATAAACTACAATATAAATTTTTCAACAATTATTTTAACAACTTTTAATTTTTTAAAAAAAAGTGGTTATATTTTTTATTTTTTTTTTATTTCCGGGGTAAAAATGTCATTATTTAATAATATAAAATGAATTTATTTAAGTGCAATAGCACTCAGAAATATTTATACATTGCCTGCCTTTTTCGGCGGATATGCTGACCTATATTATATATATATATAATATATATATAATAATACTATATATATATTATATATATATTTATATATATAATTAATAATATATATATATAATGATTCATAATATACCTTATATACATATATATAATATATATAAGTATATATATATAGTATATATATATATATAAATATATATATATATATACTATATATATAGTATATATATATATATATTTATATTATATATTATATATATAATATATATATAAATATAATATATACTATAATATAATTATATATAATATATACTACTATATATATATATTAAATATATATAATACTATTATATTATCAGATGATTTGATAATAGGAAAAAGAATCGAGGAAAAAAAATTTCATCGACTTTTTCGATATATCGAAAATTAAAAGTATCGATTTCGGTAATTTCCTTTCCTGTTGTTCCCCGATAAAGGGGGGAGAGAATAATAAGAGCATGAAGGGAGTAATATGCAATACCTCCCTCTCTTTATTTTATGAAACCCCCCTCCTCTTTCGTTTACCGAAGGTAGAAGAAAGGTGAGTTTCCTAAATCTGCTTCGCTGTGTTTACTCTATAGACAAGTGGGACTTGCTTGTCGAACGGAACACACAGAAACACTAAAAAATGTCGCTTTACAAAAAATGATGTGATTTGATGATTAACACATGATTAATATTGATTTTGTAGTGTGAAGAATCATTGGGGGCCTAAACCGAATAGTAACTTTAAAAATATATATATAAAAAATGTTCCAAACATTGTTTTTTTTTTGTGTAGCAGAGTTGCATTGAAACTTGAAATTCTGTCGAAACATCCGAGTGTCATAAAAAAAATCGATGTTTTTATACTACGCTTAGCTCCACAATTACCACCTTTAGCAATACACAGTCAACCAGCCCTGAAGATTTCGCTTTAATCGAAACCATTACTGATACGCCAAAAGGTAATGGAACGAAAAGTTCATATCCTTGTATGTCCGAACATTTGATGCTTAGGGGTAAAGGGAGTAAAGGAAAGAAGTGCATTGCGTTGTTGCAAGCAATGCTTTCCTTAACTGAAGATTAACTCCTCTATTGCAATAGATCACTAATAACCTTTGAAAATATCATAAGAGTTGACACAGCCTTAACCTCAAGAAAAAATCACTTGTAAATTAATTAGAAAGCAACACAAGCTAAGACTGAAAGATCCTCTTCCCGAAATTCACGAAGATGGCGACGTATAATTCAAATATATTTTCTAAGTGACATGACATCCTTACTAGAATACTGACAAGTTATGAAGCCTATGTCAATAGATTAAGATGTCTTGCAAAGACAGAAAATATCATATATGGGGGTACTTTCCTCCCCACGATATCCATTTGCATAAATATGCTTAAAAATCAGAAAGTAAATTATTGAGACACTTTCTGTCAATCTTTTTGCGGAACCCTTCATTCAATGATTAATGAAGAGGCACTTCAGATTTTTAAAAATAATATATATATATATATATATAATATATTATACCTATAGATATATATTATATATATTATATATATATTTAATATATAATATATAATACTATATATACTATATATATATATATATATATTATATATATATATATAATATATATGCAATAATTAAATATTACTAAATAAACAATTATCTCTATACAAAATTCATATTCGGTTTCCATTTATTATTCATGTATTATGCATAGAGGTCATAATTGCAATATTATATTTTATTTTGTGCCACACAATACTTCTAGTTGAATATATATATAATATTATAATATTTATTTATATATTGATAATATATACATTACATATGTACTAGATATTTCATATATACTATATATATATAATATTATATAGTAATATATATATAACTTATAATTAAGTGACAGGATATATATATCATATATATATATATTATATTATATATATACATATATATATATATATATATATATTTCTATATACTTAGTATATCTACTACTACTACTATATATTATATATATATCATATATATATTGAATATATATATATATGTAAATAT
>JABUQX010071009.1:0-12500 GCA_015478945.1 Trachelipus rathkii
ACGGCGTAAATACTTTCTTGACATTGTTTTTCTAAGTAGATAAATGAATTTCTGGACGTCTTAGAACTTAGAAGCGATCGATGATGTTGCGTAGGAATCATAAATCAGAGGTTTTTCTAAATGCGTAGTATTCTGGTATAACATGTAATGAATTAACGTTTACGTAAATTAAGATAACCAAATGTCCTTCTTCATCTGTATAAACACTCAGCCACGTACCTCTACATATATTTCATCTGGCGCTAGGCCTGAAAATGTAGAATCCCAAATGATGTTAGGTACAAATACGTTCGTTTTCATTATTTCTCTCCCATAATCCTAACTTCCAGACTGATTATGTTTTGATTTTTATAAAATGCTAGAGTAAGTTGCTTATCCTTTGGTTTTCTTCGCAGCAGGCTAATAATGTTTCGGTCCAGTTTTAAAGCTGCGCTTTGTTAAAGTCATCTGTAAGCACTCTCAGTGTGATTACAATATACAAAGTAAATTCATTCTGGACTCACACGAAAAATACGCTTGTATTATAACAAAGGGTGATTGGGGTAGCCAACCACTTGAAAAATTCAAATCACATTGCGATTGCTCAAATAAGAATGAAACGCTACTTATTGGAATCTTGATTTTCACTGATAATGTCCTTTGTATTGAGGTATACTTGTTAGGTGATTTAAATGAATGAAAGTATAGTGAAAATAGAAACAACATATGAGAAATTACAGTTGCGCATAAGCTTTTAACAGCTAAAAACGAGTATGAATTTTAAAAATGAGTTTTGGGTCTAAAAGATCTGGCAATATAATTTTTCATCCAATCACAGTAAGGTTCAGGATATGGAAAAAACATGTTTTTACATACGTAAAACCAAAAGCGTATAAGATAATTCTCGACAATCAATACGAGGGTCATATGAGATAAGGATTCTTCCGTCCACTCACAAGAAAGGTAAACATTTCCTTCTTACGTGCTTAAAGGATCTTCGGTTTCTTAATTATTATGTTTGAAATATTATTTATAAAATAGAATAAATAACATTGATTCTCGATTCTTCGATTACTGAAATTACTTTTTGACCTGGTATTAGGTCTAAATTCAGCTTGGAATACAAAAAGGCTTATCCTAAATTTTAGGGCTAAATTTAGGCCTAACGTAGTATTGCACCACATTTTAACACGAAAAAGGTCAAGTTTGGAAATATATTTTGACCCCTGGAGATTAGGTCTAAAAATCGCGTCGCCGGGAGTACAAAAAGGATATCCTAATTGATATAGGCCTAAAGTAGTTATTTCAACACATTTTTACAGAGAGAGGTCAGTTTTGTATCTGTAAGGAGTGTCGGTTGTGTGTTTTCTCGTGATGGATTCATCCAGTAGCAGTAGATAAATAATAATAGATAATAAAGAAATCCGAATATTTAAAAAACTTTTGAGAGATCTTTTTAAGTAAACCTGTATGTATAAGAATATTAGTATGAGTAAGTTGTCTATTCCTAATCGTAAAATAAACCATTTGGTAGCAAAGATTTATTAATAAAATTACATAGTTTCGTTAGCAGAGAATGAAGCTTATTTTGTTATGTTTATTAATATTTTTACATGGCTAAAGATGATGTAAAGCAGTAAGTCATTAGAACATAACGTGGCATAGCATGGTGTAGAGGGGTGCTAGGGGCTGCCTTACTGATTTACTGATTTTATTGCTTTAAGCAGTGCGTAAAAATATATGTTTTAATAAATTTGTCCATAAAAATTTTATAAAGTCTATTTTTACAAACTTGATATTAGTGCAAGCATGATTATTAACAAGAAAGTATTAACAGTTAATAATAAATTGTCTGTTGTCGAGAGAGATAATGGAATGATTTATTATGAACGTTTTAAGAAACTTTGAAAGTGAATTCTTAAGTAAGTAAGGTTGTGAATGAGTAGTATAGGAATGTACAGGTTATAAATTCTAACAACTCAAAATTGTTTTAATAAATTGATACGTTATACGTGTGTAAAGGTGAAATCTGCACGGTGTGTACAGTAAGACGTCTTGCTAGTGTGGATGAGAGTGGCTAAGTAAGTCTTTGTGATGTGTGTGTAGTGTAGTTGTATAGTGTAAATGTAGTAAAGCGGTCTGGAGTGTGAGTATAAAGCTGTACATGTGAAGTGTCTATAGGCTAAATTGTAAAGATGTGCAATAAGTGAAATGTGTGTAGTTGTAAAGTGGTCATACGTGAATGTGTGCTATAAGCTGCATAGCTGATGTATAAGTGTCTAATGGCTAAATTGTAGTGAGTCATAGATGAATGATAGTGTATAGTAGTGTCGAATAGTGAAGATGTAGTGTATAAGTGGTCATAATGTGATGTGCTGTAATAGTGCTCATAGTGAATGTGTGTATGAAGGTGTCAGTTAGGTGGTTGAATGGTGGGTTTCTAAACGTAATAATAAGCAAACGAGCATGGGAAGCTAAATAACAACTAAGTTATGAAAACGGATATAATAAAAATAAAATACGACATTATCAGATGAAAAATAGGATAAAGAATGAGTTGAATGTACAAATAACATGCAATCTGGAACCGGGCCGGTAAGAAATTAAATAATACGAAGCGTTAAATATAAAAACATAATGTAGGTTAACTAAATATTATCATGATTTAGAAACAGTAAAACATATGAGTAAAGCAGTAAAGGCAAGAGAATCACTCTACCCTCCCAAATTTAAATGTATATGCTTAAATATAAGCAGTAAAGCAGAAAGTTAAAGCAGGTAAGCAGGAAATAAAACAAAGCATACTAATGCCAAAAGAAAGCAAAACCCTATTCTATTGAGATTTACTAGATTTACTGCTTTAAGGTATGTATGTTATTGAGTTAGAAGCGAGTAAAGGCAGAATAGGGAAAGCAGTAAAGCAGACAGTTGCAGCCCGTAAAAAGGGTCAGTAAAACAAAAGCATAACTATACTTCAAGGTGTTAGGTAACACCGGCTGCTATTGATTTACTGGATTTACGTCAGCTTTAAAGGTGTGTAATGTATATATAGTTTAAAGGGCAGTAAGAGCATGAGTTAAAGCAGCTAAGCAGTAAAACAAAAGCATACTAATACCCTTAGGTGTTTATGGAAGATGGGGGTGGAAGAGGGTACACCTCTATTGGATTTATAACTGATTTAACTGCTTTAAAAGGTATGTAATTTTAATAAATATGTGAGTTAAAGGAGTAAAACACTAATGAGATAAAGCATAAAAACATGAGTTAAAGCAGTCAAGCAGTAAAACAAAAGCATACTATCCCCCTGTGTTAGGTTAACACCATGCTATTGTTTTTACTGATTACTGGCCCTTTAACTAGGTTAATTAATTATTTAATAATCCTAAGAAAATATAGACCCCAAAGTGGTAAAGTATAATAATACAAATGGATTTGAATGTATCAGACACTCTGGATTTTTTTCTCCCTTACAATGCAAATTTTTTAAAAGATTTATAAATTAAAATATTGGACAAAAATAAAGATGAAAATAAATGTTTAATAAATATATGTGTTTAATAAAAAATAGGTCTGTAATGAGTTTGCAGTTTTACACGGTTCGCTGAAAATAAATTTTTAATAAAATGTTTTAAGTATGAAATAGAAATGAATGACTCATAATTATAATTTTGAAAAGAAAATTCTTTGAAATGTTTTCAGTATGAGAATAAAAATGGGAATGACTGCATAGTATATTATATATATATATATATAGTAATATATATAGATAGTAATTTATATTATATATATTATATATATAATTATATATAGTACTATATTATATCATATATATAATTATAGTATATATATAGTAATATATCTATATATATTATATATATATATAGAGATATATATATATATATATATATTAGTATATATATATAATAATATATATAGTAGTATAATATATATATATATATATAATGTATATATACGTTATATATATAATACATATATACATATTAGTTAAAATATAGTATATATACTATATATATTATACTATAATATTAATATATAATATATATAATATAATATATAGATATAATCATATATATATATATATATATATATAATATATATTATCTATAATTTCAACTATAGTGCGGAAATTTGGCGCCTGCGGGCGCACGCGGCGGGGCGGTACGCCGGGATATGGCGCCTGCGGCGCACGCCGGCGGCTTACCGAAATATTGCGCCCTGCGGGTGCACGCGGCGGCCGGGAACGGCGGCGAGTCGCACCTGCGAGGTGCGGGGTTCGTGGACTTCTACAGCGGAGAGATCATGCCTGGCGTCCTGGTGATCAGCTTATCCACAATAGGTAGACATTAAATAATTGACTCGTGTTTACTTTGATGTAGGAGTAGAGATTGAGCCATCAAGGGTGATTTCATCAAAGATGAATCATTCAATATAGGTCAGGTATCAAAGAATGACGTCTCAAAGATGAAACACCGCTTATCAAGTTGAGGCATCAATGTGCTAGTGTGGCATTAATGCTGGAGGCATCAAGTTGAGGCATTCAGAGTTGAGTGCATCACAGTTGAGGCTATCAAAATATCGAGGGTGTGAGTGTAAAGTGTAAGTGCATCTGCGGTGTGGTGTTGTGAGTGTGAGTTGTATGATTGGTTCTGAATGTAAGGTGTCTATCGGAGATGTGTAAGTGCTGTGTATAAGTGTCAAGTGTGTAATAGAGTGTGTAAGAAAAGGAGTATAACTCATAGTAGGCAAGCATCCTAGCAGGAGTTTGGTGAATATACATCCAATCGATTCTCATGAGCTTATTACTAAGGCGGGTAGACCCCATATTAGGGCTATTCTAAGGTTCAGGAAGCTAGAAAAGGCTTTGAAAAAAGGTGGCAATGGCACAGTTGGCACTCAGTGTGGCACTTCACGCACTTTGGCACTACTGTGGCAGCTCACCTTGACAGCTGGCATTGGGACTCACATTGGCACTCATTGGCACTGCATATGGCCTCACTACAGTTAGCACTCACAGCTGGCACTCACCTGGCTGCACGCTGTGCACTCATCTGGCAAGTATCATCAGAACACTAAGTAGAATACATTCTAGATACTTTCTTACGGTATTGGCTAACGATGCATCAATGCGACGCATAGTTATGCGGTGGGTCACGAAATGTGACCGCATGGTTATAACTGGCTTATGCTCAGATTCCGAAACCTATCATGGTCAAACAAGGTAGAAAAGAAATCAAAAAAGGGCTAAGTCTAAAGGAAAGGACAAAAATTACCTGTGGGTTCAAAATTGAACGCATGGAAGACGCGAAAGAGGGGATGGTAGTGGTGTTTGGTACGTGTGTATAGAGTGTAAAATGTAAGTGCAGGTATCTATGGGATGAGGTGTATATTAGTCATAGTGGAAATGTGTGTATAGTAAAGTGTGTGTCTGTGTGTGGCTGTGTGGTGCTGTGTGTGTGTGTGTGCTGTGTGTGGTGTGGTGTGGTGTGTAGGTGTTCAAGTTAGGATAGATCAATACATGCGTTCAAGGTTAGGAACGAAATATGGGACGGGTGGGGCACGAGTGGCACAAGACGAGAGTGCGCGGCGAGGAGGTCGAAAAAGTTTGCGTTCGAGGCACAAAAGTTGACCCATGTGGTTATAGCATATCTCTGCGGTAAGCGATGCTGGCAGCAGGTCAGGGGCCTAAAAATATCATGGTCAACAAGACAATGTTAAGAACATCAAGAGATAACAGAGGCTAGAGCCCCGTAAGATGGGTAGCGCCAAAAACTTACGTGGGCAAAAAAATGACCCATGGTACTATAGCAAGGTCAAGGCAGTCGCCGTAAAAAGTTATCATGGTCAAAGAGCAATGGTGAAAGACTCGAAAAAATACGCTGCTATAAGACCCATAAAGGAGAGATGCAATAAATTTACCGTGGGACAAAAAATGACCATGGAAGCGACCAAAGGCTGGTCGAATAAAATTAGGAGTGGGGATCGAGAAATTTACGCCAGGAAGACGAATAGGGTGTGGTCGATAAATTGGGGTTGGGCCAAAATTTGCCCCAAATGGAAGAAAAAGAGAAGCGGTAGCGCGAAAATTTAACCATGGTCGGGCCTAAAGACTTCACGACAGACCCCATGAGAAGGAGCCAAGGGGTGAGCAAAAAAGTTCCGATGAGGGGTCAAAAATTGAGACCCATGGATAAGGACCAAAGGGTGCCAAAATATGTTTACCGACTCCGAGTAGTGGGCCCAAAATTGACCTCATGTGAAGACCAACAGGGCCTAGCCAAAAATTAACCGATGGGCAAAAATGAACGCGCATCGGAAGAAGTCAAGAGGGTTGGTGTCCGAAATAGTCGATCCGGTGCCGAAAGCAAGGTTTAGGGAGACAGTGCAAAAGAAAGAGAGCTACAGCCTAAAGGAAAGATCAAACAATTAACACGAGAGGCAAAATTGACGGCATGGGTCGAAAAAATGAGGGGCGTAAAATAGGGGGGCACTACGTAACGTACGACGGAGGCTTCGCATCCGTCTGGCGCAACCCTTCTTTTCGAAGGGTTGCAAAAATCAGGGGTTAGCCAGGAGAGAAAAATTGGGAGTTGGCAAAAAGAAATTGAGGTGCCTGAAAAATCATACCTCCATGGGCCCAAAAAGTGACCCATGAAGACGGCAAATAGGGTTTGGTTCGAAAAAATAGGTCAGGTCCAGATAAGGGCTGAAGGGTTTAAGAAAAATCGAAAGCAGTGATATAGTTACGAGGGGAGTCGCGGTTCCAGAAAACAGACCTGAGTGCCCAGCCACATTTTCTGTGGCGTGAATCACCTGTCCCGTACTTGCTAGACTGTGATTAGTCCGGTGTAAAGTGGTCACACTCGAGTGACAGAGTACGACAGGGCAGGCACCACTGACCCTCATAATGTGAATCCTCTGAACTCGTGTTGTCACGCAGAGGGTAACCCATTGATGTATCGCGCGGTGAGCATGTCTATATGGTATAGTTATATAAGCTCAAGTATATGAATGAACTAGGTCGATATAATATAATATGGACTACGAGAGTCTAAGCGTAGAGTATACGTAATATAGTTATACTTGTTTATATATTATTATCTGGTTGGTTATAACTATAAATATAGGTGCTATATATATGTGAGATGTAAAGCAATATATAGTATATTAATTATTAGATTATTATAAGTATATGAGATATCTCTATGCATTAGCGTAGCTATATTAGTATTTAAGAACAAAGAATGGAGTTAAGTCATATACGTATATAATATAGGTAGGTACGTAATATATATATGAGTATAGTATAAACTATAAAATGTATGCTAATGATTTGTGGAGATGGTAAAAATGCTAGTTTGTATAGTCATATAGGTATAGTAGAATATATATATAGATCAGTTAACGTTAATGATAGATAAGTATCTACTATAATATATGTATATACTATGATAATATGAATAGTGGATATATACATTAGTTATATTCTAACTTATAGTAATAGTATAGATATATATATACTACGTGTAGCGTAATATCTAAGATTATATAGTACGTATGATCATATAGCTAGTAATAAAGTGGTGAATATTATATATCTTACAGATATGTAATAAGTATATATTAATAACGTATAAGTATAAGATATATGTGATTATACGAGCGTTGAGGTGAAGTACCTAGGTGATACATATATATATACGGTATATATATATAGGTAAAGTATGATAGCATTAACATCTAATGTGGATATGATTATGCCATCATGAGATATAGTAGATCATGTTATAGTTAAGTAGCTATAAGAGTACGCAGTCGTATTGTATATTATCTAGTTAGTAGACCTCTTATAGTATATATATACTATCTAAGTATATATAGTATATAGTTATCATATATTAAGATAAACGTTAGTATTATATATAGTTACTAATATATAGTAATAAGTTGAACGTCTCGGTATATAAATGATACTTATATAAAATTAGTTCAATATATAAGTTTAATATATAATTAGATTATATATAATAAATAAATATTAATTTTGTGAGATATATTATATATATAGTATATATAATATTATATATGTATGTAGTGAGCTATATATATATATATATATAAAGTATATTAGGGTTGTTTAATAATAAAGAGTACTTAGGGTTAGCTACAGCATTATATGCGTTATGACACACTAATTAGTGCACCACTGGCGTCATAATGAAACTTTTACAGTTCAGAAAGGACCAGAACGCTGTGTAACTTTTATGTAAATAAAACATAACATCCAGGACACAGTATACAGCGTTGTAATAGTGTTGGGGGAAGAGGGTTTCTTCCATCCGCTATAAATAAATTTAAATGACAAAGAATCAGTAGCTCCAGCTTTAGCGATTTGGGGAAGGTTGTGGCGGAGGAATGTTTGAAGTGCGTCTTCCTTCAGATGCGAAATTTTAACCGCTAAACCTTGGAAAGGATTGTCGCGTCGACTATACACTTGATGAGATGCGTAGAGATTACACTCTCTTGCTGAGAGGTACCAGGTAATCGTGAACTCGTCGACGGTTTGGTGTCGGAGCAAACGAACAGTGGCGAGGGTCGTGCGAGCGTACCTTGAAACCCAGGAGCATGCAAGGGGGTGAGGGCGGGGTCAGGGGAAGGTCACGAGGCAAGACTAGACTAGCGTTGAAGACCGTTTTTCTGCGTATACGGTGCCGTCAAGAGAAAGCCACACAACAGAAGGCACCTTCTAATTACAGCTGCAGGAGGTAAATGGGAGCCGTGTGAGTGATAATACAATACAATACGTCGACGTCTCGTGGAACATAATTTGCGACTACGGATGCCTGCCATAATACCACAGCACACCAAGGATCATTGACACACCAGAGAAGCGATCGCTGTGCACGACGTAGGCATTTGCCCCAGGAACACCTACATTGGACCGATAGATCGCTGGCGATTGGAACGAATTTTCTTTTACGGATGAGTGCCCAGAGCGGTCTCACACGCACCAACAGTCGGCGATTTCAGAGTCTATCGACTATAAATGAAAGGTATGTGCAATGTAATATGCGAGAGGTTTTGCCATTTTTTGGAGGTGGGTCTCTCATGGTCTGGGGAAGACATTTCTTAAACTGGTCGTACGGAGTTGCACGTCTAATGGAGGTTCCATAAGCCTCCCACCGGTACAGCTCGCAGATAACTTTGACCTACGTTCAATCGTCATAATGCTGGATTCATCCTAGGTGCTGATCACGCTAAGAATCACACAAGGCAGATGGTCACGAATACCTAACGACGGTTTTAAAGGTAGGCACATTGGACTGGCCAACAAAAAATAACAGTTCCGACATAAACCCAATTTAAACATTGTGGGACTTGAAACTGCCGTTGTGACAGCGCAAACTACCGGCCAGGAACGCCTGCCCAGCCGCTGGGGTAGGCGTGGATCAGCATAGTGGAGATCAGATTTTACGTGGAGGACATTCGGCACCTCATTGAGAGCATGAGCCACACGGTGAACAAGCGCCTCATTTATGCCAGAGATGCCATACACGTTTATTGAGATAGCACCATCCGCAGCACACAACCCTTCACAGCGATAACGTCCCACATTGGGGAAACGCATAAATCACATACAAGACCCATTCGCAAGCGCCTCCAGGGGATTCCTGGGGCTTCTAGACAATCTTACCACTATATAATAGTGTTCCTGAATGTTATGTTTTTGAATAATAAAGTTACACAGAAAAAATTTCGTCTCTTCTTGTAACCTGTTAACGCCATATGAGCTTGTGGTGCGTTAATTTCTGACAGTAATATATATAAGTATATATATATGTATATTATATGATATAATATAGTATATAATATATATATATATATCTAATATATATAATATATATATATATATATTATAGTATTATATATATATACTATATATATACTTTATTATATTATATAAATATACTAAATACATATATATTTATATATTACTATATATTATATATATTCAAGAAATAAGAGAAATATTTAAAGTATATATAACTATACTATAATATATTTATCAGGCTATAATAATTATACTTTAATACTATATATTATACTGTATGATATATATATATACTAGTATATATATATATATATATAGTCCCTACGTAAGGATACTAACATTAAAGTTCACAAATTAATTTTATTTATTTAAAATTTGTATAGAAATTCGTCTTTCTTGAAACAATTGATCAATTGATCACGGAGGGTAAAGGATTTGAATTACTGGTTTACTGATTTTATTGATTATTAATTTATTATTGATTTAAATTTTTTTAGTTAAAATTCTGCTAAGGATACTAACATTAAAGTTCACAATTAATTTTATTTATTTGAAATTCTATAGAAGTTTTTGAAAGCAATTGAAATCATTGATCATGGAAGGGTAGGGATTGGAATTACTGATTTGACTGAATTTATGTGATTTATTAATTTATTCATTTATTGCTTTAAGGTGGATAAAGCACAAATTTTTATTTAAAATTTAAAATTTTACTTTTGAATTTTCATAATGTTACAAGGTGATAATGAAATATCTCCTTTACTGCGATACACTTGTTTAAAACCTTTAAAATTTTTTTAGTTATAACTTTTGAAGAAATATTTAAAATTGCTAAAAATACTTTGAAATGTGAAGCGTTAAAGAGAAAATTAATAAAGTCACAAGATCGGTTACTACTACTAACAGTTTAGTAAGAATTATTAAAATATAAATGCAGGTGCATGTGATTTAGAAACTGGGGATATATATATTTGTTAAGGTTGCCAGCTTAATGAAAAATATATTTAAACATTAAAGTTAACTTGTATATAATGAAACATTAAACATATGGAAAGGAAACTCAATATGAAGATGTTACTGTAAATTGAGGCAAAACGGGATACAGCGTATATCGTCATAGAAAATGACGTCATCAATACATTAAGAAGGAGATCAGACATGTGGCACATAGTATAAAGAAGGGAATACGTTTAGGTATCGTTAAGTCTTTAGAGTGTGACAGGAAATTATTCTATTTTATGGGAATGTTAGTTTAAGTTAGGTTCGATGTCATGAAGAGAGAGAGAGAGGAGAGAGAGAAGAGGAGAGAGAGAGAGAGAAAGAGAAGAGAGAGAGAGAGAGAGAGAGAGAGAGAGAGAGAAGGAGAGGTAGAAGAAATTCAGTGTCATTCTCACTAACAAGCATGCGGCAGCGTAAATAGAATTGGTATATTGTACTAGGCCATGGATACTACATAACCTTGTATTGTATTTATTCTACGAAACTTCCCTCCACAATTTCCTTTTAAAAGGGGGGGTTGAAAAAAAAACCCATTTGAGGTTTCAGCCCCACTATAATGTGGGTTCTTCTAAATCCAGACTCTACTCGTCTCCTTCCAGTCTTCCCTGAGTCAGATCATTCGCCATAAATCCAATCTGGGCGTTTCTCTCTAAGGTGTTATATATGTAAGCGCAGTGTCGACGTCACTGTGATCTTCAATTTTACAACGACAAATCACAGTACTACACTCTGATGATAATGTCTGCGAGTAAAAGTTGAGCTTCCTTTCAGCTCCACGTTGGTCTAGTGTCCGAACACTGGTTTAACATCCTCGAGGACATGGGTTCGATTCCCAACAGGATAAGTTAAAATATCTTTATATTTTTACAATTACTTCAACAAAAAAACTATCGATTACAATAATTTATAGCTATTGTGAAATTCACATATCTAGGAAACCAGAAATCGTAGAAAATCGATTTAAACGTCAATCTGGTGGTAAATGACATAATAAATCGAATGAAAGCATGATAATTGATCTCCTGGTCATTATAAAGCATTAGAAAGCCATGAAAGAAACCCAAACCCCCCTTTGGGGTTTTAGATCTCGAATTGTGGTCGAAAACCTAGGAAAACAATCTTGACGTCCTCGAAAACCTAAATTTGAAGTATCAAACGTCAAAACACTAAAATTATGGATACTGCACACTATCGTAATTTTGCAGATGCAACTTCCGGCTGCCGAAGGTACCCTTCTTACTACTGTAGTTCGCCCTTGTATGAAATATGGCTCAATCATATTAAGAACAGAGGAAGGTTTGAGCTGTATTTTTTCAAAGATGATGTTATAGTTTTGAGGAATATTATGTCTAGTAGATAAGTGATGGGTCGTAGTTATAGAGACTTTGAAAACAACCTTATTCCCAACGATCCAAGTAGAAAATTATAGAAAGGTCAGAGGCTAATGGCTCCAGAACTGCCCTTCTAGGGCAAATTATTGCTGCTGTGAGGGACGTTTTTAAAATGAAAGGAGTAACGAAGGGTAGAATCGTCAGCACAGGAATAGATAGGTAAAACATTAAGAGAGAATTGATTAAAATGAGAAGTAGAAAGAGAGTTTAGATATTACATAACTTTGAAGAATAGAAATATTTATAGATTTATAGATTTACAACAGTTGCTATAGAACGAT
>JABUQX010071009.1:15000-22500 GCA_015478945.1 Trachelipus rathkii
TGCATCAATTTCTATCTTTGTCCAAAACATCGCTTTATTAACCTTAAAAGCAAAAGCAGCCGCCGCGGACAAGAGAAAACAATAACTGAACTAAAAATGCTTAGACACATTCTTCATTGTAAGAATTTCGTTTTTTAAAACAAGAATTCTCATATTTCAAGTATAAACAGTAATTAACTAAAAAATGTAGTTTAATTGAATACAAAAATTTTTTGGTTGCTCATAACCCAAAGTAATATGTGACATAACTTGTCAAGGAGTGATATGGATCATTTATTGAGATTATTTCATTGTAAATATAGTATATATATAAAGAGATATTATTATTACTCATACATATAGATATATAGTACAATATATAGATATATAATATATAATATATATATATATATATATATTTTAATATATATATATATATATCATATAATATATATAATTATAATTATATAATAAATATATATATATAATATCATATATATAAATATATATATATATAAATATATTATATATCATATAGATATATCAGCGGTGACTTAGCATCAACTACTAAACATTTTTCGAAATGGCTTCAAACTTGAAAATATGCATAGATGAATCTTACCTACAAATTGCAGGAGAATAGTGGTTTTTATTTTTGAAATTTGTGCTCAGCAATATCCAAAAATTCAAAACCCACTTTTTTGGATTTTTTAAATGAAAAATTACGAGAATTTTTTTTTGCTAATACGGTCCGGATGAAATTTTCCGAGCATATGTAGCTCAGAGAGATGTTACCATTTTTATTTAATTTTACTTGATTTGTCTTTTTATACTGCCTGAAGTGTGGATTTATTTATTGGAACAAAGTTCAAATTTTTTTTTTTTGGAAATCCTCAGTTGGATTCTCAGACCAATCAAAAAATATTCTCTAAGTAAGAAAGGACATATCTCGCCCGACTATACAAGTCCTGAAAAATTGATGTTGAACTACTTTTTCCGGGAAAAAAAAAAAAACAAAAGGGGCAATGAAGGAAAAAAAAAGGAAATATAGCACAATTTTCACTATTCCAAAAGAATGTTTTTATTATGGAAATGTGAAATTACTTAAATATTTTAAGGCAGATTCATACTCCGCGTTGCCTTATAGGAGACTGTCAATCTCTCACCCTTATGGAGCGACTCTGTCACCTCGTCTAAGCTTAAGATCCTTGTTTGATTTCCTAACCCCATTTTCCCTGGGATGCCTTAACCACAGGACTCTCCTACATGAACGTTTCACGACACACACTTCTTTTTGTATACTGATATTCCCTTTTTATCCTCATCCTTTGGGATAGCTTCACTTGTCCACTTTGATTACGGATTACATCAGTGTACGATTCCCCAATACGCCTTACAGATTGAGCCTTACACCGGCCTAATGTTAAAAACCCAATTCAAAGGGTGGGCACTCAGACCGAGTGGAGTGGCTCCCAACATCAGGCTACAGCTATCCCACTCTCTCCTATTCAACAAGCGGTTTTCCGAATGTAGATGATGCCTTTATCTCTTCAGAAAATCTATCATCACGGCACAGGGAAGCTTGCATCCCGCGATCTCCGCATGTAGGCGTTCGGCAACCCCTTGGTATCCCAAGAACTTGCACAGCTTAAACGGGAGAGAAAGAAAAGTCGTAAGCAATTCAAAGGATCCAAACCACCTCAAACATGATTTTATCTGTTGAAATAACTTCGATGAGAGTCTCCCCGAGATAATCTCCAACACGCAAAACAATATTTGAACTTCATACTTGACCGTTAAGCTCCACGACGCCCTTCGTTATTGTGGAAGGTTGCACAAAAATATCTTGCCCTCCACAAATCTCTTCACCACATCCGTTCGATTACGGCTTGATATAGCCAATACTTCCCTGCTCCCAAGCAGCTGTTGCACGAGCCATCTAGGCTCATGATTTTTTGCTAGCTACTCGAGCTTCTTTTCCATTATCCTTGAAGGCTTTCAAAATTGATGAATCCCCCCGTCCCCAACCAGTGGAGGCAGGCGGCGCGGGCACGGCGTTGGAGCGGCGTGGGCCGCGTCAAAACACGTATCCGCCAGGGACTTTGTCGAGAGCGAAAGGGGAAGAATCGTAGCCGTGATAACCGTTTTCACAGCTTGGGAGGCATGAAGGAGAAGACTGGTGAGCGAGTAGTAATGTTAAATTTATTGATGAGAGTTTTTGCTTGACAAGATTGAAAGTGAATTGAATAGTGTCGAAGAGCCTCGAACTGACATGTTGCGGATCTTTGTGAGTAGCAGAGATCTGGGATCAGGAAGGCGGCTGGTTGTCCATCATGGTGATGGCTGATTCGGGACTACCAGCGCGTTTGTAAGTCCGTGTGAATTGCGCCAAACCTGGGAATGTAGATCCGAAGGGTGGCGAGACGAGACAAAGACCAATGTGTCGCGGACCTTTCCATGAACTTGGTCAAGAGAGATGAAGAAGAATGGTTTTCAGGCAGCTTTCCCGCCGTTCTGGAGTGCGTCGATTTTTTTTCAACTTCTTGGTGTTTGCCGCACAAATTGTACGACAGCGAATCCGTTGTGCTTAAAACTCTGGAACTTTCTCATTCATTTCGCTGTCTTTTGGTTGAGGCTGCTAAAAGAAATGTAGAAGCCACAAACGTTGAGAAGCTGGGCTCTCTAGAACTGCCAGCGTGCGTTGGGTTCAGAGGCAGGCTCCCGTCTGTTGTAAGTTAAATGCCGTTCGTGCTAGTGGAGAGTGCTCAAGGTGTGCAATTGCCTCTTTCGTGTTTTATCACGCCACTTACTCTGGGATGAGAGCGTTCCGCAGGCAGTTTCCAGGATGTTAGTGTTAGGTATGGGTTTGCTCTCGATTCCAATGAGTCAGTCATTAGCTTCTATCCGCAGCGAGACGGATGCAAGTTGTCTCTCTAAATGCATCTGTTGTCTATCACTTTCCCGGATGCCAGCCTCAATACTTATTGGAGCAGGTAAGTGTTAGGAGAGCTATTGAAAATAGTTTCACAGATGGGTAGATTCCCTGACTTCCACTTTCGGCCCGAGCCCACGCGAGAAGAACGGCTCGAGCAGTAGCTGTGTTTGAAAAAGAGGAATCGAAGAAGCCTAGCCGAACCTGCGCTGCCGCGCGAACGTGTAGACGCTTATAGGTGGTTCTCCCGATCGGCTGTGAGGCTTTGACAATTGAAACTGGTCGTAGGACTCTTGTCGTAGGATGACGCAGCTTAATCGAGACGAATACGACGATGTTAATCTCGCGTGAAAGACTTGGACTTGGCCATTGCAGCGCGTTGGCCAATTAGGCGTGATCTCGCGGCGCGTCAGTAGATGCTTGGGGTGCGGTGGATCTGCAGATGTTCCAGGTTGTACCAGGCCTACATCTCCGAAAATTATCGAAAATGCGTTTATGTACGGCTGGCGTAGGGTATATGAGCGAGGGACTTTCCGCCAAGTGCGTACTGACAGTGCGAAAAAACGGAGGGTCGAAGGTCGTATGTCGGCGGTACAGGAGAGCATTTCGCGTCTGCCGCCGGGGTGAGCCGGTGAAGGTTGGAGATCCAGGCAATGCCCGACGTGCTCTCTGTTCGGAAGGAATAGTCGATGGGCGCAAGTGGATGGCTGGTCGCTGGTGTTTAAAGGCCGGGCAAACAGCATGGAGTGCGTTGCGGTAGAAGCACGGTTCGTGTGAGGAATACCACAGAAATTCCGTCCGTTTGACTGGCATGTTGCAAACAAGATGTGATAACGGGGGGGATGTCGTGGAGAGAGCGGTCGTGTCAGAGCAGTGCGCCTTGGCAAAAGGGTGGCTGGCGGCGCTTCGTCTTATGGCTGAAAGGTATACGCCGTTGGTGTATTGCCCTGTTCCGGCCATGTTGGCTTTGGTCCTGACCCTGGCTGCTGGCGTTCAATCTAGCCAACCTGCTGCCTGTTTAAAGGCAATCATTAATGCCCATTCCGCAGTTCAGGTAGATTTATTCCGAGTGTTCTTTAACTGACAGCTCTAAAACAGGAAACTAGTGTGGTGCATCTTCTGGGCTTTCCTAACGGCAATCTTCTTGCCAATACAGCTCTCGATTTTTACGTTCAGAATTAATGGCATATAATGACTTTGCCCTTCTCTAATTTGACTATTCGCTTAACCCGATGATCACTCCTTATTGTCATTTATTCAGTTCGATCAGTCGCCCTCCAGGCACTTAAAAACACCCTTATTTTTTTTTTTTTTTTCTAAAAAGACAATTGGTATCAGCGTACAGCAATGCTTCGACTAGAACATTCTCGCAAGAAAAAAAGCATTATATTTTGGACCTCTCTCCCCTTGGGGTAACTTAGCAACGAAATCGCTGACAGGGAGGGGCCAAAATGGCCCTCCTCTTTCTTTTGTGGTAGCTGTTCCCCAGGGACCTCCCGGATGTCCATTCGATAAGGTCGCCTACCCATCAACTGTACTATCCTGCTCTCCGACAAAGGCTTCCGGCTTCATGGGACAATAGTGCTGCGCGAGGTGATCAGCGAGGACCAAGCTTCACGAATATAAAGTCGCGAGAACATTGTGAGACAAGGATACTTGCACGCCGTCTGTATTGCGCACCAATATCACTTCACAACCATACTTGTCACGAGACCTCCTCTTCATCAGCCAATTTGCCGTCTCCCATCCCAGCATCTATTGGATCAATTATACTCATTGACTTTCTCAACTAGACCCCCAGTTTACCGTCTGCCATTTTCCTAACTTTATCGTCCATACCCTCTCTAAAAGGTTATCCCATATCTTATCTGAATCTGCAAAACTTTAGCATAAACTCCTATAATCCCCATATCTTATCTCATTACCCCACTTTAACAGCATTTCTCGTATTGCGAAGACGAATATTCTTTATAATGTATTGATTTTGTTATTGTAATATATGACTATTTATAATCTAAGGACACTGTTTTAATTTTAGTCTATTTAATTATTTTGATCTGAATATTCACATTCATCATCAAATTTCTTTGATATTAAATATATAACAATACCCAAAGCCAGAGTTGATTATTCAACCCAGTATGGTCGCTTCTCTGTGAGCGTATTATTATCAGATACATAACTCAAAACAAAAAAAAACAATGATTTTACGTATCAATTAATAATAATAATATTAATAATTAATAATAATAAGTATATATAATAATAATAATAAGAATAATAATAATTAAATATAATAATATAATAATAATAATATAATAATAATAATAATAATAATAATAAAAATATATTAATAATATTAATAATAATATAATTAATAATAATAATAATAATAAATTAATAATTAATCAACTTAATCAATAATAATAATAACAATAAATAATAATAATAAGTAACAATAATAATAATAAATAATAATATAATAATATATAATAATAATAATAATAATAATAATTAATCAATAATAATAATAATAATATAATTAATAATATAATTTTTAATAATAATAAGTTAACCTCAATATCAGCATTTATTTTAATGTATGATTTGTTTAAATATAATACATTTTCATTTTCCCTTTCTCTAAACTGAAATGTTCTTTCACATATCTAGAATAAAATTAAAACATTATTCATAAACACGTGACTAGCTGTTTCGTCCGTAACTTCGGACATTTTCTGGGAATAATTTTATTACATTTTAGATTTGTAAACAATTTTGATAAAATAAAATCGTATAAAAATTAAATAAACAAAAATACATAAATTAAAATTAATAATTTAAAAGACAGAAAATGTTAACGCACATGACTTTTAGCCATATGAATCACCCCATGCAGTTATTTTATTAATTATCAACTGATTTATGTTTCCTTAAGTGTAGAGCAATGATTCCCCGAGGCTCAATTCATAAAAATCATTCATATTTCATATTGAAATTTGAAAAGCTTTCTTTTTCCTTTAGGAAATCGTAATTAGTTTGTTTCAAAATGTTGAAATACTATTATATTAAATACTATAAAACTGAAAATATTAGTCAGAAAAAAAAGAAGAAAACAAATTAAAATTAATTTTAAAAGAGCTTAATAAAGTCAAAGACGGGAAAGAAGTTTATATTAAGATCCTTAATATAGACCAATGAATCTGAGCCTTGTGCTTCTCTTTACTCTGAAGAGCTTTCGTGATGCGGTGAAGGTACTACAATTTGATATACCAGTTTCAAATGTTCTGAGAAGTTGGATGTAACGCCGCTTATAACGGATACACACCGAATACCCTCAACATGAGAAGTCGCAACATAAGTATAAGCCGAGTAAGGTATTTTTCAACATTTTAAAGAAGAACACCACCAAAATCCCGATAACAGCAAAGAAAGTGTTGCTTGAGAACAAGAAAAAATGATATTTATGAACTGCGTCTCTGGGAATTATTGCTCTTAAGGAAACATAAACCAGGGGCCAGGCCTTTGAGTACTCAGTATTATGGGATGAAGAAAACAGCTTTATAAAAACACGCTTGAAACGTCTTTTTGGGGGACGTGAGATGGCCGGGTTAGTGGTTAGAGCATCGGTATTATTGTTAACTCTGCACTCGAGTCCAATTCGATCTCCGCTGAGGAGAGTAATCTCCTGGACTCATTCATTTTTCAAATAAATTGAAATGTCCAATTTTTAACATCTTCAAATAACAAAAGAGTTAACGACGTTAACTTTTCTAACTTTTAATACATATATTTTTATTTATTTATTTATTTTAGTTTATACGATATTTATTTTTCAAAATGCTACAAAAAAAAAAAAAAAAAAAAAAAGATTATTACTGAAAATGTCCTCTGAAATAGACGAAAGCTTGGTACTATTAATAAATCAATAGTTTTATTTATTTCTAGGGATAACATTAAAGAAAATTTTCATCTCGCAGAAAGAAATACTCTCTGGAGCTGAAAAAAGCAACCAAATCATACAATACTATACTACTACTACTACTACTACTTAACACTACTACTACTGACTACTACTACTACTACTACTACTACTACTACTTACTCTTCTACTACTACTACTACTCTAGAATACTTGTACTACTTTAATACTAATGATAAATAACTAATAATAATAATTAATATAATAATAATCTTATAAAATATAATTACTGTTAAAATTATAATAAATTAATAATTAATAATAATAAAATAATAATGATAATAATAATAATAATAATAATTTAATAAAATAAAAATAATAAAATATAATAAATAATAGATAGATTAATAATATAAAATAATAATAATAATAATAATAATAATAATAATAATAATAATAATAATTATTATAATAATAATAGAATCAAAATAATCAATACAATACACAAGTTGGTGTTAATATATTTATTTACATAAACCTATTCAATAATAGTCATATATTCTCATTCTTGATTATTTACATTTTATATTTGTTAATGGATAAAGTTCAAATTGAAAAATTGTAAATGAATTTATTTAATTATGAGAAAGATATATAGTAGTATATA
>JABUQX010071009.1:27500-39875 GCA_015478945.1 Trachelipus rathkii
ATTGAAATAATAAATATTACTAAGCCAAATTTCTGAAATCAATTATATATATAATATATATAATATATATATATAATATATTATATATTATATATAATATATATATATACTATATATATATTTAATATATATATATATATACTATATATAATATAATATATTATTATATATATATAAATATATATATATATATATATATATATAATAATATATATATATATATTATATATATATATATATATACTATTTATATAATCTATAATATATATATATATATATATATATATATATATATTAGTATAGTTAAACTTCTAGTAGTAATAAGATTAATTAATTAATCAAATTTGTACTTGCCCGGAAAACGGAATTCAGCTCTCTTTTTTGTTGGCCGACTCGGCTCCAGCCCCCAAACTAAAAATTTTGGCTCCGACTTCCGAAGCTCCAAAGATTTTGACTCCGATTCGCTCCGGGCAGCCCCAGCTCCGGCTTCCCCCAAAACCTTGCGGCTCCACGGTTCCGGCTCCGGTTCCGGCTCCGCAGCCTTGCTTTTTGCGATGTTTTTTTTTTTTCGTGTTTACCCCATCAATATGAAAAATTTTGAGTGCAGATATGTTGGGAGGAGTTGCAGCTTTTATTCAGAAACTTTTTTTTGTGTATCCAAAACCTTTTTGAATTCTGGGCACGGATTTAAGTAAAAAAAATAGTTTTTTTCTTTTTAAAAAAATAGGGGGTATACTAAAATTTGATCTAGATAAAAGGTGTATATCCCCAACTATACATGTCCTGAAAATTTCATATTAATTGGATGAACAAAGAGAAACTATGGCAAAAATTGAGATACAGAGTCAGATACAAAGTTTCGATTTTTAAACTTTCCTCTTTCCATATCTAGCCTTTTCTTTGCCCTTTTCAATCGTTTCCTTTCAGGTCGTTCAAATGAAGCTGCTGTAAAAGGTCATAAGTTTGTTTTTAAATCTCTCAAACATTGTTCTTTGGGTCTTGCCTGTATCCAACTGCTATTTATATCTTCATTAATGATCCTTTCCCTGTCACTACATCATGTAGCCAGTCTTTTGCTGAAGACAATTTATTTTAGGTATATATCCTTGTTTCGGTAGCCTTCTGTTTGAATTTCTTTCCTTTAGCTCTGTATCGGCATTTGTGGAAGTCTCCGTCCATCTTTGAAATCTGTCAGTAGTGGCATTCAGACAATTGCAATAAACCTCCGATTTTTCTCGATTTTTTTAATTGGAGCTGAGAAAACATGGATCGCTTTATAGTGTTCTCTAAAACTCAAGATCCTACATTTTTTCAACTCAATATAATGCTTTCATTACTACTACATAAGGACCTGATACCTTAAATCGTGGACAGGAAAAATCGTCTTCATAGTTTCCTACTTTCTCTGATCGGTTCTTCGAAAGCATTTCCTAATTACTATGCTCAAATTTACATAGACTCCATAAGTAAAGACTGGAACACCCTAATTTTTTATTTTTTTTTATTTTCTCCACCTTCCCAAGAATTCCACACTTTCAAGCAGCGTGTATGTTAGCATTTATTTTTGTCGTGGTTTGTATTCTTCAAATACAATCAAGGAGATATATACTATATATTAGATATATAATATATAGTATATATATATATATATATTATTATATTATATATAATATATATATATATATATTATAATTATATAATATATATAATATATATATATATATATATATTACATATATATATATATATATATAATAAATATATATATATTATATATATAGATAAATATATATATAGTATATAATATTAATTATATATAGTATATATATACTAATATATATATATAATATATATATATAATAATCATATATATAATATATATCATCGGCGTTCCTTGATTTGAGGGCATAAGGGTGTGCTATCTATATAGATACTAATAAATTATACCTATTATTAATTATATATATTATTATACTATATTATATATATTAAATATAATATATATATTATATATATAGTATACTATAATTCTATTCCTACCAGTACAGACGATATAGTATAGTATATATTAATTATTATAATATATATATATATATATATATACTATATATATATATTTATATATATACGTATATATATATACCTTATACTATATATATATAACTATATTATAATACTATATCATAATATAATTCTTTCCTACCAGTTACAGACGATATATTATAATATATATGATAATATATTATTACTATAATATATAAATATATTATATATATATATATAGTATAATATTATATATAATAAAATCAAGCATTAAGAAGAATAAATTAGAAAACGTCTCTGTGCAAAAAAATGCCATATCGGTGCCTAAAATCAAAAGATCACATTTTAAGGCTACTTGACACAAATGAAACACGAGAGCGGAGAGAGAGCTTGAAATTAGCACTGAAGGAATCGGCAATTACTAGCGGAGTTCAACATCTAGCGCACATAAAAAGCTCCTTTTTGTGATACGTAACTATTGCTATAAAGTAAGCTATTGGAAGTCTTAAGAGCATTAATTTTTTGAATATTTTGTTGAATAATTGTGTACAAAAACTATCTCATCTGAACAGAATTTTCCTTATATTTAAACGTGAATTAAAAAAAAAACTAATTAAGAAAATTGGGGTGTGCGGCGCACACCTAGCACCTGTGGAGGAACAAAAAAAAAAATATATTATACATATATATATCATAATATATTATACTATATATATATATATATATATATATATATATTATAATATATATATATATACTATGTATATATATATATTATCAGATATATAGATAGATAGAGAGAGAGAGAGAGAGAGAAGAGAGAGAGAGAGAGACCGAGAGAGAGAGAGACGAGAGAGAGAGAGAGATGAGAGAGAGAGAGAGAGAGATGGAGAGAAGAGAGAGGAGAGAGAGAGAAGATGAGTGTGAGGAGAGAGAGAGGAGAGAGAGAGAGAGAGAGAGAGAGAGATGACGAGAGAGAGAGAGAGAGAGAAGATGTAGACCTTATTTTTATCATTAAATAGAAACATAAAGAATCATAACAATTTCAGATATCACTTACGTGTACCATCCTCCAAGTATTAGTTCTTTCTCAGTTTCATTATAATGTTAAAGGGTACCAAGCGTATTCCAGTTCTTGAAATGTGTGCTTGTAGAGGAAAAGCGTAATCACCCTAAATTAAACAAAAGGAATTATATTAAATAAAGTAGACGTTCATTTTTTTTTCATTCTTTAAATTTGTATGCCCCTTCGTTTATTAAGTTTTGGTTTCTAAATTCCTGCTCCGAATTAAGATCAAAGCGATTCCGATTTTCCTCCGATTATGACATCGATATTGCTTATTTCAATTACATTCAAATGGCATTGCTACAACTAGTAATAAATTTTTACAGTAAATTAAGTATTAATTATTATTTAACGATTTTAATTTGACCAAAATTTTTATTCTGTAGTCAAACAGAACCTTTTTTTTTCAAAATTAGCCACCAGTATTTGTCTAATGCCAAGGAAGTTAGAAATGAGCCTGGAATTTAATGCATGGTTTAAAATAAATAAAAAGTTGAAAAAACGAGCGTCGCTAAATTACATATTTTTTTTTAATTTTTTATTACATTGTAGCGACTCATGTATCTTATATAAGTAATAATAAGTGAATATTTCTGAATAACACATCGGTAGTAGTATATAATATATATAATATATATATATATATAGTATATAGGTTATATATATATAATATATATTATAATATATATATATATTATATATATATTATATGTGTGCTGTGTGTGTGTGTGTGTGTGTGTGTGTGTGTGTGTAGAAGAAGTGAGGAGTGCACCTCCACTAGCCAAAACCAGCATAAGGAAGCGGCAAATGTTGCAAAGCAACATTTTGCAACACTTGGTTTTTGACGTCTGAGAAATTAAATTAGGAGTTCCTAAGATTGCGGTCGAGAAACAATTTTTGGCGTTTTTCAGGTCTCTAAATCAACAGAAAATCCAAGTCATGTCAGGAAGTGACTTGGTTTTCCGTAACCTCGTTGGATTTAGACACTTGATGTGTCAAGATTATGGCTTTTAAGGTCAGTGAGACCTAATTTAAAGGTCTGGAAACCGTTTCTGAATTTTTAATCTGAACCTAATGGGTTTAACCCCAAAAAAGGGAGATTATGACTTCTAGAAGGTGTTAAATGATCGGTAGTCTATTTCTAATGATACCATTTGACTTATCGAAGTGTTTTGCCCCAAAATCTGTTTTTAAACCGTCTTTCTACGTGCTATGGTTGACTAATTACATTGCAAGACCTAACAAGATAAAATTATTATTATATAAAACCTATCATAAATTATCATATAGAAAGGAGTCGGAAACCAGCAGGAGACAGATTTTGTCGCCTAAATCTGAATGTAACTTTAGCAGTTTGTTGGTTTGTAGGCTTTTTGTCGATATCGACTTTCGTGCTGTACCACATTTATATATATTCTTTCGCGCTGAGTATCGATTTGGGATCTATGATCTCAAAATTTGAGGCTGAGAATCTCTTTTGATGTTCGAAACACTTTTAAGCCCCACCTTTTTTTTACTTTTCTTTCTTTTTAGTAAGGTTATGGTTGTTGTATCCTCCTCAAACTTGCTACCCCAACTGCTGAAGGAGTTGTCGCCACGAGCGGACTCGTCCACGCACCGCACTCTCAATGTGTGATAGGAGGAACCCTCAACTTGAAATTCTCTAGATAGATGAAAATGGGTGGGTGATTAGAAGAGGATGCGTTTCAATTACGCAGTTACTGAGTCTAGTAAGCTGTCAGTCAAATGAGCCGAAGCTCGGAGCCGGCTCAAGAGGAAAAGCATGAAGTGCGTAACTGAGGAAAACGGATGAAGAAGGAAGAAGGAACAAAAAAAAAAAAAATAGGAGTTGGGAGGAAGAGTACCCCAGTTTTCCATGTGCGAGTTGTCCCATCTCGGTCCAAATGAGCCGGTGAGAGTGCGATGCCGAGTTGGTAAACATGTACTTAACACCATAATATCAGGTTAATGTATATATTTAAAAGGACGTAGATCTCAATTTTCAGGGTTACAGAACCCTCAAAGGTTTTTGATGACCCCCTTGAGGAAAGCTCCAACTTAAAAGCACAAAGTGCATGACAGAGGAAGACGAAGGAAGACGGAGAAGGAAATAAGAAGAAGGAATAAAAAGAAGTCTCATTTGACCGCTCAAATGAGTCATTGTAGGTGTCGGCGCCGAAACCGGTGCGGTGTTGAGTTAGTAAACATATACTTAACACCATAATACTGGTGTTAATGTATATGTATTAAAGGGCGTAGATCTCATTTTTGATAGTTTCAGCCTCAAGAGGGTCTGAAGTCCTCCTGGAGTGGGTCCCAACTGAAAAGCACAGAGTGATACAGAAGAATACAAAGAAAGATGAAGGAAGAAAAGAAGAATAATAAGTCGGAGGAAATAAGCCATAGCTGAATCACTGAGCTGGAGACTGAGCTGGAGGCTGAGCCGATGCTGGAGTTGGAGCCAGAAGTAAAGAATGGGTGTGAAGCCGAGCAAGATGGAATAAGATGAAGGAGTGAAAAGAAGTCTCATGTGTCAGAGCATAATGAAGCCACGCGGAAGTGAGCCAAAGTCGATCCTGATGCTGGTGCTGGTGCCGGCGCTTTGCCGGGTTAGTAAAGATGCCTTTAATAATACAATATTGATGTCCTTATTTATGCTTATAAGAACGTAGAACATGAATAACATAGTATTCAGAACTCTCAATGTTGACTGTGAACCCCCCAGGAAGTGTGGGGTTCCTAGACGAAGAGCGTAGAATGCATAGCAGAAGAAGACGAAGAATTATACAAAGTGCATAAGAGAAGGCAGCAATAACGACTGCAGAATGACGAAGGATGATGATTCCAGAGGAATCAGAAATGGTAAGGTTCCCATTTGAGATGAAATATGAAATTCAGCGCAATTATACGCCACTGGCTAAGTATTTGCCGTTCAGCCTAATTTAATCTATCATTCCGTAACCGGACAAAATACATCAGCCTGACATTGTCTAACGTTACCTGGCTCATATAACATTAATTAGGTCATCTCTCTCTCTCTCTCTCTCTCTCTCTCTCTCTCTCTCTCTCTCTCTCTCTCTCTCTCTCTCTCTGCACAAATCGATGCATACTTACCTAACGCAGTTAAATTTACTTAACTTTTTATTATTTTGAAAATATTACTACATTTATAGCTTTATTTTAATTTACTTTTAATACATTTAAAATTCTTTATTTTGCTAAAAAAGTTTATAAAACATTTTTTTTTACAAAAAATTTCTCAACTTTTTTTTTTAATAAAAACATGTTTTTAAATGCCCCTAAGGCTGTAAGTCAATAAGGCAGTAGCGCAAGTATCCTCATTAGGCCCCTTCTCACCGACTATGCGTTACTGATTTACTGCTTCAAGCTATATTTGAAAACACATTTTGTGAAAAAAAGTTTAATAATAACAAGAACTAAAGAAAGTAGGTAACTTTATGTCATGGTCGAAAATCATGCAGAAGTTTTAAAAATAATAATGGTGATTCATCAGGAACAAAGGTAGGAGTATCAGTAGAAGGCAAACTACACGTAACTCAAATTTTGCTGATGAGCACAAAAGCAACGTTTAAATTGAGGGAGATTGAATTTGGCCGAGAACACAGAAGATAGCAGGGAATTTCAAAGTACAGAAGTGTTTGGAAAGAAGGAAGCATCGCCGCCAACAAGTCTAAAGTTGCTAATGCTCACACAAAATTCTTTGTAGATATTGCACTCATTGTGCAACGATGGCGTTGTAAAGGTGCTGCCATTCGAATAATCAGTTCCCTCGAGTACTTAACTCAGTAGTATCTACAAAGAAGAAACATGGCACTAACGTCGCGTCTCAAAAATAGAAGGTCAAGTGAACTGAAAAGTACGGCACAGAGTTTAAACCTTTTGGCCTTTTGAGTCGATCCTATTCAAAAGATGGGTGAACCTAAGCCACACACCAGATATGATTACAATCCTCCATGCAAGAGTGGATAAGACCATTGTACAGTTGCAATAACTTGGAAGAGGGCAAAAATTTCTCAGCCTAAACAGAGCTCCAAGCTTCTTGAAGCCAGTTCCAGCAACCGTTGTAATATGAATTATCTAATGCATTTGTAGTGTTTCTTTTTTTCTGGTCTAAAGGTGTTCATATTGTCAATGGGAATGAAGGGAGAATCATCGAAGGATATAGAAATGTTAAAAGATGTTTTTAAGAGAGAGATTTGCAGCAGTTGAGTATTAAAAACTGAATTTCACAAGGTTGGAACGACCCAGCTGTAAATTTTTATCCAGATCAAAAATGAATAAACTCGGAAAGATTAAAACAAAAATAACTCTAAAAATATAAAAGTGGGAGCAGATTTGAAATGAGTAGAAGAAAAAACGTCAATTTATGGGCATATAGATGAATAGAGCTGGATGAGCAGGTGAGAAGATCGTTAATGAAAAGTAGGAATAGACTAGGATATAAGACACAACCCTGAGAAACAACATTTATAAAAGGGATAGAAGAAGAAGTCCTCCTTCGAACAACAATCTATATGGAACAATTTGAAAGAAAGTTATACAAGTAATCAAAGAGAGGAATGAAACCCAAAAGAAAGGAGTTTGGAGAGCAACGACACATAAATGAATTGGACATGTCGAGCGTAGTCCCCACAAGACTCTCACATAACCCCTAAGAGCAGAAAAATGTATTTGTGAAATAGGAACGTTGAAATTCATGCTAATGATTGGAATGGGGTTCCAGATGAACCAAGAAATGAAAGATGAGAATGTTTTCAAAAATCTTATGCTGAATACAAATGAGAGTTATAGGGAGGCATCAAGAATGATCAGAGCTGCTTTCTTTCTTAGAAATACGTTGGACAAATGTCTCTTCAAACACTAAGAGTAAGTGCTAGTATTGAGGCACAGAAAGTATAGTTGAACAAGTATTGAGGCACAGAAAGTATAGTTGAACAATGGACAGCAACTGCTCAGATGAACACTCCCTCAAAACTCTGGAAGGAATGCCATTAAGACCGCTTGTTTTCTCATCATTTAAGATATCAAGGAGAAGGAGTAGGTGGAGAATTTCTACAGTCGTTCTTGATTGAATTAGAGGAAAATAGTCCAATGAATTAGCTTTTTTAGTTGTAGTTTTAGCCACAGAACCGTCAGATCGAAAAGAGTAGGAAAGGAAAATTATACAAAAGTTGTTTTTGACAGGTGGCCGGAAATATGTATAGAAGAACTGAAGAAGTTAGCCCACTTTAGTTTAGTGAAAAGTTTGGTTTTCCTTTCGAATAATATTCCTGCAACTATTCCAAACTAAATGAAAAGTGATTAAAGAAGGAAAAATTTTCCACACCCGAAGAAAACCCAGCTTTACCGCCCCCTTTATACCTTTTAGTGAGGAATCGTCGCCGTCAAAAAAATCTACCCTAGAGCTTCACGACTGCAATGGACCCTCACTATGGCATCTCATCAATGTGGGGTTAATCCCGTGGCCCAGGTGAACCACAACCATACCCCCTCACAAAATCCCGCCATTCACTCCTATTATGCACCTTTCTCCTCACCCCTGCCAAACTCACATTCCTCTTTCTCCTCCAGGCATTTCTTTACTGACTCAATGCACTTTTTCTTGTCTCCCAGCCGGTCGATTCCCAGCACACTCACCACTATACATCCGCTTAGCCAACCGACTATCATCCATCTTTTCCACATGATCAAATCATTTCAAAGTACTTTAATTTATTCTCTCATTTACTCCTTTCTTCGCACCACACAACTCCCTAATGCGTACATTCCTCATTTAATCAATTCTTCTCACACCTAGCACGCCGCTAGTATTGTCCATTTGTACACATTGTACTTTAGATCTATACCTTTTATTCCAGACCATAGCTTCACTACTACACAATTAACACAGGTAAAAAAACATACCCTCATGTAAAGACCCTAGCGCACTCCAAGCACTTAAGTCCCTTTTACATCCACCAATCATTCAATTGCTCGAGCCACCTTCCTGCAATTCATAATTTCTTACTACACTCTGGATCATCCGTTCCCTTTTAATCCAACATATATCCTAAATATTTAAACTCAGACACTTGTTCCAGTTCCTCATCCCCCAACATAACTGCACATCGAGGACTGTCCTCACTCACAACCATAACCTTACTCTTATCTACGTTTACTTTTTGAACCTTACTCCTTTTACTAACACTCTCTCCAGTCTCTCTCTCTATCCAATCCTCTCAAAAAACTCTTTTCCGTGATTCGCCAACTGCAAAACCAAAATCATGACCGTAAATTAATAGGGTCGGGCATCCTCAACTTCTCTTCCATTTCTCCATCAATCTAACACCACCTTCAACGCCACGCCAACTCTAATTCTTTCATAACCCATCCAAATACAAATTGAATAACCAAGGAGAACAGTAACACATACCTGCTCACTCCGCAACTTGAATTTAAACAATCACTTTTACTCTATTATTCTTACAACACGCGTACTATCGTCCAATAGCATACTTTTGACTTCATTCAAAAGCCTACCATGAACACCAAATATCAACTAACACCTGCATAGAGCTTCCATATTAACCCTATCATACTTCGCCTGTTTCAAATCCATGAAACCTAAATTTATTCTTCCCCCTCCTTTTCTCAATCATTTTGTTTCAATGTAAAGATTTGATCCACACCATCCTCTAACCAACTCCTAAACGCACCTTGTTCTTTACCAATCAGTCCTATAACATCCACTTGACGCATTCTTTCGACTAAAACCAGCATATATCTTCCAACATAACAATCAATAAACTAAATTCCCCTATAATTCCTACAGCTACCCTAACCCCCTTACCCTTATATAAGAGTCAATTACTGCTCTCCTCTTATCCCTCCGGAACTATACTCTCCAGAAAATCTTTGATATACAACTTCCCCAAATCCACTTCATTTCACCATCTTCGCCTCAGTTCTTGATCATATTACCAGTAATTTCATATACACCTGCAGATTTACCATTTTTCAGCTTTCTCGCCTCTACCCATTACCTCCTCCTTTACTTATGACCTATTCTCTAACACATTCACACACACACAAACACACACACACACACACATATAATATATATATAATATATATATATATATATATATTATATATATATATATATATATATATATATTATAATATATAATATATATATAATATATTATTATATTATTCGGCTTCGTTCGGTGAAATCTGTTGTGCTAAAAGAAGTCTCTCGCTAAATTAGTTTTAAAACTCAAAAAGTTTTTACAACGTTAGATAATTAAAATTTACTCAAAAGTAGAAGTGCAATTTTTATTTCTTATTATGACAAACTTTAGAATTTGAAATCTATTGTGTACGATATCACTTTAATTAAAACACTGTAGTGTATAGTCTATAGACTTCAACAAAGCATATTAATTCCATGGAAGTTATGTAATTATTCAAATGTCTTTAAATCAATTATTTTACAGAAGCTCGTCAAAAACAACTTATTTATTTCCGAAGTAAGGGAAACAGCGAAGTTGGTCTCGAGTGCTATCGTATTCTCCGTAGTCTTTCATCGAATTCGAAGTGTTTGATATTCGTAATAACCATTAAAAACGTTATAAAATTTAACTAGTAAAGAGTTATATATATAAATATTTATTATAATTTTACAAATTAATGAAAAATAAGATTTAATTTCTAATATTGTTTATTCATCGTAAATTTAAATACTTAGAGGATGCTAGACGGCGCTTTTAAAAGCAAAAAGGATCTAGCTACATCCTCTATAATTTAGGCTACCGTAACCCAGTTTATGTATTGCTTGAAGTTTTAATTTTATATTACATAGTGTAAATAGTAAATGTTTAAAGTTTAGAATTTTAAATAATTAAATAAAGATTTTAATAGATAAATAAAGTTTTAACGGGTGTAAATTTTAAAGAAAAAAAGAAAAAGTGTAGGAATAAATATAAATTGATAGAGTGTAGGTTTTAACTTTTTATATTTTATATTATCATTTTAACCCTTTCTTATTGTTATTGTTATTATTGTGGGTATACGCATAGGTGGTGGCCTTAGGTGCTGGGAAGTGCCTAGGTGGGAGAGCGTGCAGCCTGAGTGAGTATATATATAGAAGAAGGAAAAGATGGGGAGAGAGGTAATTAGGTGGGATGTATGAACGTGAGAGGCAACGAGGATTTGAAGAGGGGGTTAATGTTTGAAGAAAAAAGGTTGGATGTGCTAGGGTTAACTGAAACTAAGCTGAAGGGAAAGAGGGAGGTGGACTTTGGAAAATACAAGGGTATGATATCAGGGGTGAACGAGAGAGTGAGGGCGAGGGAAGGGGTGGGAATAGTTATGAGGAAAGAGGTGTGGGATAAGGTAAGGTTGTGCAGCCATCGAGGATAATGTAGGTAAAAGTGAAATTCGGGGGGGAAATGTGGGTTTTTATATGCGCATATGCACCAGTGAATGGAGCGAGGGAGGAGGAGAGAGAGAGAAAAATTTTGGAGTGAGTTGAATGAGAGTTGGGA
The DNA here is from genome assembly GCA_015478945.1 of Trachelipus rathkii. Classification (NCBI taxonomy): domain Eukaryota; kingdom Metazoa; phylum Arthropoda; class Malacostraca; order Isopoda; family Trachelipodidae; genus Trachelipus; species Trachelipus rathkii. Next base: position 39,159 of record JABUQX010071009.1, read on the forward strand.
AAGTTCGGGGTAAAGGATAAAATTTGTCTATTGGGAGATTTGACGCAGGAGTGGAAGGGAGGTAGAAGAATAATAGACCATTTGGGGTAGGGAGATAGTAAAGCAGTTAATGAGAAAGCTCCGGCATGATGTGTTGAAAGAAGAATGATATTGGGGAATACTTGGTTCAAAAGAAAATCATAATATACATGGAAGAGTGAGATAACGGGGGAGGGCGGTACTGGATTATAAAAATGGGAAGGATAGAGGCAGATTACTAGATGTAAATGTGTTTAAGAGGGGCGGGGAGAGGGATATCGGATCACTATTTGTGGTTGTTAGGATAAGGGTGGGAGGAGAGGTGACGGTTAGGGAAAGGGAGAAAAGAGCATTGGGTGCAGACAGATGGCATTGAGAAGTGGGAGGAAGAGGGTTTAGAGAGGTATGGAGATGTGGTTGAGAGACGTGAGAGGGACGGAATTGGGGAGGTGGAGGGGTGGATGAGATTTAAAGAGTGCAGTATGTGAAGAGGCTAGAAGGGTATGTGAAGTAAAAAGGGTGGGTGCAAGAAGGAAAGGAGTGAATGGTGGGAGTGAGGAGGTGAAGGAGGTGGTGAAAAGGAAAAAAGGAGGCTATGAAATGGTTGGGAAGTAGGAGAGAGTGAAAGCTGGGAGGAATATAGCTGGTTAGAGGGAAGCAAAGAGGGCGGTGAGACAGGGAACTGAACGAAGCACATGA
>JABUQX010071010.1:0-10000 GCA_015478945.1 Trachelipus rathkii
CATTGTACTTCGTTCAATCTCGTTGGGTGTTTTTAACCGTTTTCGCATTTATCGTGAAAACGCTTTCGCGTTTTATAATATATATACTAAATATATATATATATATATATATATATATATATATACATATATATATATATATATATATATATATATATATATATATATATATATATATATATATATACATATATATATATATATATATATATATATATATATATATGAGCTTATGCGTTTTAAAAGGACAACAATGTTTTATTTGAATATATATAACTATAAATTTATTAAATAGATTATCAAAATGCAAGAAATACACGACGAGGAGTGTCGTTGCCAGACATACAAAGTTGGACAACGAGTAAAAATTCGTCTATTTGTTATATATATATATATATATATATATATATATATATATATATTTTTATATATATATATATATATATATATATATATATATATATATATATATATATATATATATATATATATATATATATATATATATATATATATATATATATATATATATATATATTACTGATAATCATGCACTCATTACTCATTGTTGTTGTTGTTGCTCTCCTCCTTCTCCTCCCCCTGCCACAGCCACTTCCCCTTCATTGAGCGCATATTTCCATTCACAAACACCAACTTCTCAAAGTTCTCATCCATCAGGGAAAATTCATTTGCAACAACACTATGTGAAAAAGTCTGTTACATCAACTTTTAAAAAAATCTAAATCTGAATTGAATGAATGTATTTTCTTTTTCACATTTAATACCCTAATTTTTTATTCAGGAATAAAAAAACATGTTAACCTCTGCACGCATCGTAAGGGAAATGGATTATTTCTCTCATGGTGGAAAAGTTCTTCGGGGCAACTCAAGAATCGAGAAGTACAAGAATATTCTTGAATTTCCCTGAAATTAAATTTCATTGGTTTTTGAAAGTTGCGATAGCGGACTATAAATTTGGGCATTCCGCTAACTGCAATTCCGCAAATTTTTTTAAATTATCGCTATTGCTATTCCGCAATATTTTTGACAGTCCGGTAACTGCGGAATTGCGGACTGCGGACTTAAATTACCGAATGCCCACCTCTGATATATATATATATATATATATATATATATATATATATATATATATATATATATATATATATATATATATATATTTCTATATAATAACTATATATATATATATATATATATATATATATATATAACTTAATATATATATATCTTTCTATATACTATATATCAGAAAAATTGACTACCATTCCAATACCGATACCGTACCTTCTAAGATACCATAAATACCGATACCGATATCCGATACCGATACTTTAATTAATGTAATAAATACGCAGGAATAAGATAGAAAATTTGTGTATTGCTAGGCAACTCAGGATTGAATTCCATGTACAATAAATACATAGTCATTTATTTCATATTTGGTTGTGCTCAAATATATTTATTTTAAAAATTAAAATAGTTTCTTTAAAGAATAATAAATGGAAATATAATATTAATAACTTTTTTATGTTAGTGTTTATTCAAAAAATATCCCATTTTCATTTTCCAGTAAGTATTAACAAAGTTTAGCTACAAGCTTTTATGTTTTAACATGATTTCAATTTACAAGAAGATTCTTTAACTAGCTACAATATAAATAATAAAAATTATGAAAGAAGAGACCTCATTTAATCAGCTGAAAAGACAAGATAAAAAAACGATATTATTCAGACATGACATAACAATAATATACTCCTTTAAGGTAAAGATAGATATCATTCAATACTCAAATTCAAAAATTCTCAAATTGTGATGCAAAAACATTAAGCTTTCACTAATATCTGACGAGAGCCTGTTTCTTTTTTGGGTGTTCACATTCTCACCTATACTAAAAATACGCTTGCTCTCGACTGATGAGGGAGGGGCTGATAAATATTTGCTTGCAAGCACTGCTAATAATGGAAATCTTGGCCCATTTTCATGCCACCACATGAATGGATTCTCTTCTGTAGGCAGCAACTCCATGTTTTTGTAGAGCCTCATCTCCTCTTTCACAGATTGCAAATTTAAATTATCTTTGCTCCTTGATGAATGTCTCTTCAGTTTTTTCGATGAGGTTCCTTGGTGTGATTCCTTTGAAGGTGAATGAGATGTCAATGAACTTATCAAAGTCCAACATATCTAAATCCTCTTCATCTTCAGTAGGTTTATTTGCTGAAAAACCACCATCGTCACTATCAGTGTTGATGCCAGGGGATGCTGATAAGGCGGCTTCCACTTCTGTGAATCTTTTTTTTTTTTTTGTCACGCGAGCAAGCTCCTCAGTTATGCAATTTAAATGCACTCAAGAAGTGGTTCACCGACGGGGATGCCATTCTTGTAGGGTTTCAGCTAGCTTAAAAAATTCCATATTAGTGATGGGACGATTAAGAGTTTTTGACGATGACGACGACGATTATAGTAAATTTTGACTATGACGATGACGATTAATTGAAAAAGTATATTTTAAAAATTTCTATTATTTTAATAAATTTAACAAATTTATAATAGGGAAGAATTAAATATTGTTCACTTCACTCTTATTTAAATGTGTAAATACATTAAGAACTGCATTAATGCATAGAAGTTTTGATGTTATTTATTACCATCTTGGTTTTGTTTCTAATTTCTCTCTCTCCCTCTCTCTCTCTCTCTCTCTCTCTCTCTCTCTCTCTCTCTCTCTCTCCTCTATATATATATATATATATATATATATATATATATATATATATATATATATATATATATATATATATATATATATATATATATATATATATATATATATATATATATATATATATTTATATATATATATATATATATATATATATATATATATATATATATATATATATATATATATATATATATATATATATATATATCTCTCTCTATATATATATATATATATATATATATATATATATATACATATATTACAGTTGATTACCTCCACTCACGGACAGAGCCCTATTCAAGGAAGGTCCTTTCACAGTAGTCAAAGTTATTGCCGGAGGAATGACATATGATATTGAGGGCCAAGGTAAAACTATGAGGGTTCACTATGCACACCTAAAAATATGGGCAGACCCACCAGGATACCTAAGGCAGTACTTCGAAAATGAAAAAGGAGAATTCCATCCAGACAATGGATATAAGGCAGAAACAATAACAGAGGATGAAATAGAAGAACCATCAGCAAGTATCATATATAGTGCGCCCCCAGATAGAGTAAAAAGGAAGAGAAAGGACAGGACAGAAACCAAGGAAACATGGGACCTTTTGCAGTTAGCTATAGGTAAACCAAGCCATAAAAGGGATACAGGAGCACAAACGGAATATTTAGGAGAGGATAAGGCAACACAGACAGAGGCAGATCCTATGCCATCACCTGTAGATACCAGTGAGCTATTGGATTGGATAGACTCAGCGCCAGAGGATGTAAATTCAGATGAGGAATTTGATTTACAGAAATTTGAGAGAGAGTTAAGGTTTCCTAATAGCAGTTATACTATAGGTATAACCATTTCAGATGTCACTGATGAAGAAGAAGAGGAGGTCCCAGGAATTGCAACTTTGGCACATGATGAAGGTATGGAGGTAAATAATTATGCTGAAGGTAATTTAAATATCCCTTTTTATGATTCCAGGTCCATTCAGGAGGAATTGAGAGAAGTTGGCGAGGATCCTGAACGGATGATGCTAACTGACGGATCGGAAGGACAGGGAGGAACCCGACAAGGATTGGAGATTGAACATCGACCAATGACACGATCAAGGGGGTCAGCTCCAGATCTTCCGTATGTACAACAAAGGGTATTGGAGTACGAAAGGAGGGCCGAGGAAAGAAGGGCATCTATTGGAAACTAGGTAAGATTAGTACTCTTGTTTATTTATTTTTTATTATTGAATTTTTTTTTATTATTTTCTCTTGTTGCTTCTTTTATGGGTTGACTTTCCTTCTTTTTAAGATTGGGTTTCCAATCTTGAAAGGGGGAGTAGTGTCATGAGTCGGACGACTGGTGTCGTGAATTTAATAAACCTCCTAATTTTAGGAAGCAGACAACTGTTCCCGAGCATAAAATAAAATTCATTGATTCTTTTGGAACTCAGGCAAGCAGTCATTGTTAAAATAAGGTTAAAAAAGTGTTAAGCTCCGAGGATTTCCACAATAATTAGTGACTATAGCAGCTTTGTAAAGAAGGAAGCATATTTGCCCCAAAATCTTGGTAAGTATAGTAAATATAAAATAAAATTTACGAAAGGCTAAAATTTAAAAGGATTAACAAAGTTTGATTTAACTAAATTAAGTTCAGGATTTTGACTAGGATGACTAAACGTAAATCGTTAAGAATTTGATACTTGGAAACTAAGTGACATTATTAAAATTGTGAGGAGTTAGGAAAAAGTGTCGTAAAATTTATATATGGGATTTTTGGGATAAACGGACATTGAGAATTATATTAAGGATAGCTATGATATATATGAAGTTAAGGGTAAAACTAACGCAGTAATCTATAAGTGTTAATTCGAAAATGGATAGCTCAATGGATTTAAGGAATAGTTATATATATATATATATATATATATATATATATATATATACTATATATATATATACTTTATAACATATATATATATATATATACTATATATATATATCTACTCTCTCTCTTAATGTATTATTATTATTATTATTATTATTATTGTATTATGTTTCGTGCCCACATGTTTTTAATGTAGTCTGGTGGAATTGCTGTTTCAAGGTACAGGAAAGTAAATAGTGTACTTTGTTGTTGAGTATATTGTTGTTAGATGTACGTGTTTATTTAGTAATCGATTTATGGGTATTATTATTATTATTATTATTATTATTATTATTATTATTATCTATTATTATTATTATTATTATTATTAATGTGTATTATTATGATGATGATGATGATGTTTATCGGTGGTATTTTATTTATTTATTGATGCACCATTAGTGATATTCTCAGTTATAGGTAGCTAGGATTGATTAAAGGAAAAACTTATTTATTCATGTTTATTGTATATATATATATATATATATATCTTCCTCTCTCTATATATATATATATATATATATATATATATATACATATATATATATATATATATATAATAATATATATATAAACCAAAACATTGTGTCTCTCAACCCTTTTGTCTCTTGTTTCCACCATTCCAGGAAAGGTCCCTGTAAAGAACGGAACCTTGCCTCCCGCATAAAAGTATATCAGATTGTCAGTGTGTGCATCACAGGTGCGTCATTGCAATGTATATATATATATATATATATATATATATATATATATATATATATATATACATATATATATATATATATATATATATATATATATATATATAATAACTACCTGCACCATATACTCTACTCTCATATATATATATACTGCATATATATACTCTCACTATATACTACTCTCTGCTCTCTCCTCTCTCTATAAATCTTCACTACCAAAAAAAAAAGCAATGAAGACAGCATATTATAACATCTTTTCCTTAAAAATTTAGCGACACAGAAGAATAAATAAGATATTCATCAGTAGGACAAACAATAATCCTCAAGTCATTTATGCTACAACTATCATTTTCATTTTGCACAAAATCTTAAGATTGAGTAATAAGTGTGAATATCTTGCAGTGATGAACTAGTCCTAATTCTCTTAGATCATTCTTGAAAGAATTAGGCTCATTATAAAAAGGTAAATATAAAGATCTAGTTGGCAAATGCATTTGCATCCTTTGCAATGTATACTTATCAATAGAATATGGTATGAACCAGTTGGGAAAACAAATGATACTTATCAATAATATGGTGACATTGATCAAGAATATATTTTGTGCAGTTCTTAGATTTAGACAAACAGTCGATTTTTTAGAAACAGTTCTTTTTAATAAGATTCAGTAAGAATATTACCAAAGCAAAGAAACAAACTGTTATATTTTATAATAAAATAATTATAATTTACTTTCTTACTTTAATTCTATATATTTTAAAAAAACCAAAGTGAGTTCATTCAGGATTTGGAGGGTTAAAGATTAGAAAGTTTTTGGAAAATAAGGAATAACAATTAAACTGTATATGGGTTTACAATTGGTTTTGAACAGTAGGAAGAAATCATATTGTATTGCAGATATTTATGATGTTGCCTTTAGAAGAAAAATATATATACAGTTATCCATAGCATTTCAGTGATTATGTAATATGGTTAGAGAATATTAGTTCAAATGCTCTTTGTTGGAATTTGAAAAAAAAGAACTATATAAATCATGATTTGTGCACTAGGTGGAGCTGTGCTGGTGCTAAGTTAACTTGGCACCAGCAGCCAAAGGAATTCTATATAACATATACCTGTCTCTCTCTGCCATATCTCTCTCCTGCCTACTCTCTCTCTCTCCTCTCTCTCTCTCTCTATATATCTTATATATAAATATTTCTATATATATATATATGTATATATATATATATATATATATATATATATATATATATATATACTTTCTGCTATATATTTATATATTTATATATTTTATATATTTTTAATTATATAGTATATATTTTATATATATATATATATATATATATATACTTTTCTTATATATATATATATATATATCTCATATACTATATATATATATATAAATATTTTTATATATATATATATATATATATATATATATTTATATATATATCTCTTTATATATATATATATTATAATATATATATATATATATATATAATATATAATGAATATATATATATTACTTTCATATTTATATATATATATATATATATATCTATATATATATACTATATATATATATAATATATATATATCTCTCTCTCTCTCTCTCTCTATATATATATATATATTGGTTAATACTTACACTAAGGGCAGGATCACTATTCAGAGGTGTTACCTGCAACTCTAAGCTCAAACTGGCACATTCATGATCTGAACACAGACTTCAGCTTTAGAAGGAGGTCATTCAGCAGAGCATGGAAGATAGGAGAAGATTCTGACAAATTGTGAGAAAGGAAGGAGCTTTGCACAGTGTATCACTTCTTGGGGTTATGGGTATCTGCTGCCCACAAACTCATGCATAGACCTGCTTTTATAGCTCACATAGGGGCTATCAGGATGGTATTTTGCAGTTCAGTTCATCTAACATCTGCCGCTGGGCTCTCTCAGAAAGGAATGAAAACACTTAACATTAATACCAGAACAGAAAGGACAGATGGAGGTGATAGAACAGTTATGATCTTTGGCCTTGAAGAAGCTCAGACCTCATAAATGGGGTGAAGATACAGGCCCCCAGATATGAAACAGTACTCATACAAAAGGCAGGATGAAGAGATTTGTATAGCTGGATAACAGGAAGAGAGAAAAGATCTAAAGATCTGACATTCTGGGTTTCTTTGGGGCCTTCATAATAATGGCAGATGTGGGTTTCTAAAGTGTCATTTTTCAGCTAATATTTAAGACCAGATGTTTCTTTCATTATTAACTTGGGAAGACTTAAGAAGACATTAAGAAGAATGGAAGGATGGAGGGTGTTTTAGAGAGGAGATTTGTAGAGTTGATTTTTAAATTCAGGCCTGTAGTTGGGACAGACCCATAGATCTCCAGATCTCAAAAATAAAATGGAAGGAATTAGGTAGATGCATTCTCAGAAGTAAGTGAGATGGAGGTTCATGCTTTGTCGAATAAGAAGGGGATGAAGTGTCTTTGCAATGGACAAATTTCGATATTTGGTGAAGATCATTGAGAAAGAAGAGCAAGGCAAAAGCAGGGAGACAGACAGACACTGGAACATACAGTGTTGAAAGGAAGAAAGGTCTTCATCAACAACAAATAGGTATTAGGCAGTTTTGGGAAAACTGAACATAAACCAAGGCAGAAGAGAGGAGGAGCCGAAGGAAGGGGCTGGAAGTGGTGACGCGTATATGCCGATAAATGGCTTTGATCTTATAAAGCAAATCTTACCCACCAGTCTGTGTTTCCCTAGACGGAAAACCACTGATAAGTAAAATGGAAAATATATGTAGTAGGCCTCAAGCAAACGTGCATGGCGATCGAAATGATAGGATTCAGATGATCCAAGAAAGCCAAAGGTGGAGGGTTCAGGATCTCTTTGGGCCAAATACAGTAGGCTCTCGACGAGTGATGAAGGATCAGAGCGGCACCTTTTGGAATCGGTTGGATATGTGCGTGCTAGCACTGAGGGAAAGTGTTGAAGTATTGGATGCAGTGATATAGTTGAACGAGGAGGGGCCAGCACGGAAGCACACTCCCTCAAAACTCGGGAGAAATGCCACCGGGCCACCCGCCTTCTAACGTTCATAGATTTCAGGGGCCCGACGCGATCAAATGTAATCACAGGCAAAGGCATGGGACACCTGAGAGGAAGAGGAGGAGGAGAAGGAGCAAAATTGTCCAGGGTTGAGTTAGAAGCAAATAGAGATTTTGCTTTTCAGTTGGAGAATTGGCAACAGAACCATCAGAACGAATAAGAGGAGGAAGGCAGTTTAGAAGTTGTTAGAGATGTTTTGGCAAGAGGCCAGAAAGATTTGTCAGTAAGGAGAACAAAGAGGTTAGCACTTTCGTTTGATGAAAGCCCGCTTTGCTCGTCAAAATTGCTCTACCAACGTTCAGCTGAATATTAAAGTCGCAAGTGATAGGAGAACAATTTTTCCTCCCGATACGCACTGTCTCTAGCCTGAATGACTCGAGTAAAAGCACAATCGAACCATAGATTTCGAGGAGAGAAATATTTAGTCGAAGAAGGAATGAACCTGCTCTTCCCGTAACGATTACAGCTCCCCACCTTATCAACTGAAGCGGAAGCGTCACAGAAGTCCAGCTTAGTCATTAGTATAGTTAGCGTAAGGAAGCAACGCAAGGCCTCCCAATCGGCCCAATCAAAGTGCCAGAAAACCGTAGGGCCCAGGATGGGCTGTTGAAGAAAGTATTAAAATTAAGAGATATAAAGGTTGTGGTCAGATTTACCAATAAGAGCCGCGAAGGTGGTGTATTTATGAGAAAGGACTAGTGGTGAAACATGAGTCAAGTGTGTTCAAGAATTCTGGTTGGGGACGTCGGAACGCGTGTGTGGGTTCTTTAATTAGTTGCTCAGATCGTTGAGAATACTAAATGATTCGGCTTCCTCCCCACCTAAATCAGTATGAGAGGACCACAACCATTCAGTATTGTGTACATTGAAATCCCACAAATAATGGACCTCGGTATTTAGGTGAGAAGCAGTAAGAGTATCAAAATAAGTAGAAAGATGTTCAAAAAAGGCGTGAAAATCTCTGGTTAGGAGAACAGTAGCATAAACACAAGATTATTGTAGTAGAAGGAAGAAAAGATTTTAAGCCACAGAATGTCGAAGTAGTTAGGAATTCGAGATTCTCGAGACGTGTTATAGACGGAAATTATGAAATAAGTTATAGTTGGATACATTAACGAGTTTGAGGATGAATTCTTAGCCATCTGTGTCAGACAAGAGCAAAAGGTTAGGGTTAGGAGTTAGAGGTGGTATTCCACGAATTCCTGAGTCTGATCATAAGCCACGGATGTTGGTAAAGTCAATAGAAAGCCCACGCCTGCCCAAATCTGTATCGCACATACTATTACACCAAACAAACAATAACAAAAACAAAAAAAAAAACAGACCAAAAACAAAACAGGTTAAAATTATTCACACTAAAAAAAACGTAAAATGTTAAAACGATAAAACTATTTTTAATAAACCTTCTTAAAATGTGAAAGAAGTTTGAGCAGAAGTTTAAAACACACTTTTACTCATTTTTCCCTCACAAATTTTGAAAGAAAAAAATTACAGAATTATCCAACGTAAACTGGATATAAAGATTAAAATAACA
>JABUQX010071010.1:12500-17500 GCA_015478945.1 Trachelipus rathkii
TCTTTATGGAATTATTTGAACACTACCATATTTTCCCTCTTCCTGTTCTTTCCGGTGCCATATGGTACCGGTATGTAGATGACATCTTTGCAGCTATTCCCCATAACAATAATCCAAATGACATTCTAAACAACATTAACAACCTGTTACCAAACATTAAGTTCACTCTAGAAACTTCTTCTAACAACACTCTTCCTTTTCTAGACACGTTAATATCATGAAATACACACACAAACCTACAATACACCATATACAGAAAACCTACATCAAATCCAAATTACACACATTGGTACTCTTCACATACTGTACACGCAACACAAAAATTGGAACACTCTCTTCACTCTTCTTACGTGCACTCCGTATTTGTTCTCCTCCCTTTCTACAAAATGAAATTAAATTTCTGTTTTCTAATTTTAAAAAACTCTCTTATCCACATCATATGATAACCAAAGCCCTCAAAAAAGCAAAAAACCAATTTTATAACCCAATAAATACTACTGACACATAACAAAAATCCTTTCTCCCCCTTCCCCATATCCCCCCAAAAACATACAAAATATTATCCCAAAAAATATTGTCATAACACCCTCTAACACTCTACCATTAAAAAAGATTTTCCTTCCGAACAGAAACTCCACAAAAAAACAGTACACAATGTATCTACACAGTTCCCTGCAATAATTGCAACCTAGTCTATGTGGGGGAAACTTATGATTTATTTTAAGAGAGCTTGCCAACACAGGCATGATTTGAGAATGGATAATGTAAACTCTGCCCTCACAAGCCATAGATCAACATTCAACCACATCATTAATATAGACCGAATAACCCCACTACTTTACATCAATGATCAACAAAAAAGACGTATGGTAGAATCTTATTGCATTAAAAACAGCAAAAACTTCAACAAGCAACAAGGAGAAACAAAAATCATGTCCAGAATTCCATAATGGCATCAACCAAATATTACAGAAGAATAGATAAAAAATTAACCAACTAAAAAAATTGGACAAAGAGTAACTCAGGAAAAAAAGTAAATTGAACTTCCGACAGAGACTTGAAAAAGGTTCCAGAGAGGAACGAAAGCTTGTGTCCCTTAACGGTTAGGATTGTCAATTTATCCTCATATTGTTTTAACAAAAATAGTTTTAAATAAATTGTGTGTGATTGTGAAGTACATTAAAGGTCAAAAAATAATATATATATATATATATATATATATATATATATATATATATATATATATATATATATATATATATATATATATATATATATATATATATATATATATATATATATATATATTTAAAATTATAGTTGATTAAACAAGCAAATATGGAATTTAAAAATTTTTTCACTGCTGCCTTTGCAATCAGTGTGTTATTGATTTCTGAAAAGAAAAATGTTGGATCTCTTGACTGGAAAATTTTCGTCCCTAAAAAGGTTAGCAGTATTTTTAACTCTGCTGAAAATTTCCTACGTCAATTAATTTTGACGCAAAGTTATCAAGCCAATTTCTTCTTGATAATGGATGACATTTCATTTGATGCTTTTAAGGTGGATTTAATTATGAAAGAACTTCCACAAACTTCATCTACGGTCATATTCTCCTTAACTGAAGACTTCGAAACAAAAAACTTTGACATCAGTATAACTTGTGGAAGTTTATATAACGTGTTTATCATAGAATATAAAGATATTATTACTAATTTCTTTGATAAAGTATCTCATGACCAACGTTGGGCCCCATCGAATCTTTTCATTACCTCTCTAAATCCGGAAACTCACTTCAATTCATCCCTTTTTACCTCGTCAATTCAAAGATCAAAATTCATCCTCATTTCAGAAATAATGGAAAAATTTTATTCCATTTATCCAGAAGCAAAATATGTTAAAGAAAAGATGGTTTTTAAAATAAGACTCGGTATCTCAACAGGTCTACCTAATGTGAAAGATTTATTTATAAATAGATTAAGTAATTTCAATTGGAACGTAATAACGACTGCAACTATCTGTAACAGCTTTTTTAATTTTCCTTTCATATTCCCTTCCGGCAATGGAACATGTACTGGTACCAATGTTGATATGTTAAAAATCATTGCTGATAAATTTTATCTCAAGACAAATATACCAGTAAAAACAGAAGATAATAATTGGGGATTTTACACTAATGGATCATGGAATGGTATTATGGGGGAAATTCTCAACAACAAGAAAAATATTTCGATCAACGTTCATGCTTTATCCCTGCAACTATGGAAGGATTTTGATTTATCTGATGTATATTATATAGACAGCCTTGGATTTCTTTCAATGATGCCACTACCTCTTCCATCCTGGATGAAATTGATAAACACATTTTCATACAAATTATGGTTATTTACATTTATTGTGATTTTTATTGTGAACATAACTGGATTAGTTTTCTTTAATTAACATTTCTCACGACCAGGCTAATTACGATGGCTTTCACTTACTTCTTGGGGTAAGCAATTTTCTATAAAAAGAAATGAAATGTTTTTATAATTACTTGTATTGCTTAATCGTTTTCTAACTGTATTACTTGCTTTTTCAAAATCATTTTTCCTTCAAGCTTTATTTATGACTTCTTTTTTACTTTCTAGTTATCGCATATTGTATCTAAATTAATAAAAAAATCATTACTTCTCTCAGCTAAGATATTTTTGATTTTTTTTCTAATAGATCACTGGAATAATATTTCGGCAACATGTCTTTATAAAATATCCATATCTTTGGATGAAATTATTTGTTGAAGTTTGGGCTTTGATGATATTCATTTTGACAACTGCTTATTCCTCAACACTAGTGTCAAATTTAACCCATCCTCGTTTTCCGCTCATTGTCAGGAGCTTAAAACAAATGGTCAAGTAATATAAAGCAAGTATAACATGCAAATTATTCAATATTTAGATGAAATTGAGAATATTTTTATTTCAAATTGGTCATTTCAGTGAAACTTTCATATTTTTTTCATTCTACTTTGTTTTCTAAATATTTTGATAAATATTTAGCGTACTTAGCAATATTAAAATATTTTAAATCTTATATTTGCATCTAGGGTAGGGTCATGAGCATGTTAGTGCTCTAGTATCGTCTTCCGCATTCCTTTTTCTTTCATGCAGAATCAGCTTCATCAATTTTTCTATTTTGTTAATGTCTTCTCAAAAGATTCTTTCATTGAATCCTATCTCCTCTTTTGAGGTTTTCATTCTTACTTCATCTTAACTACTATCTGATTTTGAATATAATTCATTTTTCTACACCATTGCAATATAACTCCATCAATTTTTATTATAATACGTTTCACTCATTATACTCTGATTCTAACATTTCTCACTCTATATACCTTGTTCCTTGCAGCACTTCTCTCTATATGTTTAGTTTTGAAGATTGTATTCCATTCTCCTTCCTTTATGTCATTCTCCAAGGCAAAACCTATTCACCAGTTAATAATTAACACAAGTTCATAGATTACCTTCCTCACCTCTATCTCTCTCTGTATTTCCTTTATGATAGGGTAAATTGATTTTACCTTTCTGCCATACTGTTCAACACTACTAGAAATCATACCAAACTGTTAACTTCTCTTCCTTCATCATCTCTTCTTGCAATCACAATATTTGTCTTTCAAATATTTTTAGAAAACATATAACAACATCTTAAGTTTTTTCATTGTTACACCAACACTCTACATCATTTGTTGACATCACCTCCCTCATCTTTCTTTTCATTGTATCTATGAATGAAATCGCTGGAAATACTCTTCATTTCTTAACTCCAATTTTGATAAAGAATTATTCATTATTTTCTATCATAAAGTATGTAGTTTTCTTTCTCGTACGGGCTTTCTAAAGCTTCCTTCAAATACTCCTTTCCCAAGCACCTGTGACTTGATAACATTTCTCAAATTTTTGTTTTTTATTTAATTGTTATGTCTTTTTCACCACCACTCTCAGGGCAAACATAAGATCCTTTAAGTTTCTAATAAATTGATACCTTCATAGCTCCTTACAATGCTCGGGTTCAACAAATATCTTCAATCTCCATTCCAATACTTCCGCGTATGCCTTTGCCAAGTAATTCATCAAGGAAATAGTTCTGTAGTTTTACACTGATCGTGTCTCCTTTGTTCTTATCTTTTTGAATAAATAAATGAAATTCCACAACCTTCTGTGACTTTGCTCTCATCTCAACAATCATTTGAAAACCTCAAAAGGATAAAGTATCAATCATAAATGTAAAATTATTATTATTATTATTATTATTATTATTATTATTATTATTATTATTATTATTATTATTATTGTGTGTGTGTATTATTATTATTATTATTATTATTATTATTATTATTATTATTATTATTATTGTTATTGTTATTGTTATTGTTATTATTATTGTTATTGTTATTGTTATTATTATTGTTATTATTATTATTATTATTATTATTATTATTATTATTATTATTATTATTATTATTATTATTATTATTATTATTATTATTATTATTATTATTATTGTGTGTGTGTGTGTGTGTGTATTATTATTATTATTATTATTATTATTATTGTTATTGTTATTATTATTATTATTATTATTATTATTATTATTATTATTATTATTATTATTATTATTAGTAGTAGTAGTAGTAGTAGTAGTAGTAGTAATAGTAGTACTATTAGTTGTAATAATTGTTGTAGTTGTGAAAGTAATAATAGTAGTTGTCGATATTGTATTATTATTGGTAGTATCAATAGGGAAATTTAAGGGAAAAAAATTATAATGCAGACTTTGTGGTGCAGACTATTATCTGAGAAGGGCGGAAATCTTCAACACGAAGAACAAATACTTATCTGAAATACTTGATGAAAACTACATCCCTTTTTACCTTCCATTGGATATAAAAAAAGTCACCAACATTCAGAAACTTTTACATTCGAGAAAATGCATGTATATTGTTCCTATGCCGAAGGTTCGCT
>JABUQX010071010.1:20000-33094 GCA_015478945.1 Trachelipus rathkii
TATATATATATATATATATATATATATATATATATATATATATATATATATATATATATATATATATATATATATATATATATATATATATATATATATATATATACTCAGATAAAGGGGCCCATTCCCACCAAAAACATTCCCTAGTTACGCTTATGAGTTTAATAAAAAGAATGGTTTTTGGTGACATCTTTATTTTAACTTATCATTTAAAGTTTTGAAAATATTTTATAGTAAATAAAATTTTTAAAATTACATAAATTTACTTTATTCCTCCTAACCTCTAAAAAAATTCATCATTGAACTATGAAATCTTAAGCATATTTAATATTATTTTTTTTAAAACGATTTTTTCTTCAAAATAAAACTTTTTCAATTAAATCCTCCTCTAAAGATGAACTTAGTTACGATTGCTATTATTTTGAAATCCGGAAATCAGCTTTCCCACCCATTTGAATCTTAGGTAAAGCTGTATCTGTGTAAGTAGTATATTGCAAAATTTTTGGATAGTAAGAGATTGCCTTCGTAATAGAAAAGTTTGATTTTCGGTTGATTTAATGCATTTTGGAATTTTACTTTATATTTTTCTAGAAGATTTTTGGGTTGAAGGTCTTTTAATGACTGATTGTCTTTTTGAATCGCTTTTCTGCGTGATCCAATTGGTCCCATTCTCTATCAAATTTGGCTTCTTCTTCGTCTGACAAGACACTACAAGTACCTGTAAATGATGAACTATCTGTCTCTGACCCAGATTCCTTTTCGATAGTGTTATTCATTTTAGGTCCTAGTTCACAAATAGCATTTCTAACCTTTAATATCAGACATTCTGTTCTGAGAAGGATTCCCAGTTGTGGATCGACATACCCATATGGATAGCCGATACAAATTTTTTGTTTTCAGTTAGTTTTCATTCCTTTATATCCATAGAGCTTTTTATGTAATTTGCTAAATATCTCCTTTATTTTCGAATGCATTAATTAGATTCTTCCATTCTCTAAAAAAAATTTCAGCAGTCAAGTCCTCTGCTTGAATCTTTTTTGTTGCAAGATAAGAGTTTTTTTGATTGCAGGAAACTGCAGCCCACCCTTTTTGTCTGCTCCGGCTCCGGCTCCGGCTCCGGCTCCGGCTCCGGCTCCGGCTCCGGCTCCGGCTCCGGCTCCAGTTTCGGCTCCGGCTCCGGCTCCGGCTCCGGCTCCGGCTCCGGCTCCGGCTCCGGCTCCGGCTCCGGCTCCGGCTCCGGCTTCCATCTTCAAAGAATCGTATTTTATTATTTTAAGCTTTAAATTACTTCCTCAAGATATCTTTATATCAATGATCAAACAATTGCACAAAAAAATTAATTTTATAAAAAATTATACTTTGGACTCTTTTCCGGCTTCACGGCTTCACGGCTTCCTACGGCTGCCGGCTCCTGTGACTCCGGCTTCCGTGCCTTACCTTAGGCTAATATTCAAAAATTGCTCTAGATCCCACTTCCCATGCCATCAATCCTTTTATTCACATTCATAATAAAAATTTCTTTATAATATTAAATTCAACTTTTAGACTTACCGGATCCGGCCTTACCGGATCTATGACTTAACCTCATGCTCTAGCTTAAAATTTCAAAATTGCCTCATAATACCACCAAAATACCCTAATTTATTATCAAAATAAATAAAATAAATCTTTAAAAAAATTAAATGTATTTTAGTGCGAACGTAATTATCTGATTCAACTCCGGCTCCGGCTCCGGCTTACTGCTCTCCGGCTCAATTTCAAATTTTTTTATCTAAGACTTCAGGCATATTTAATTATTTTATACTTCCACCCCCAATAAAAAAAATAATTTATTGATAAAAATGTATAGGTACTTTGCGGCTCCACGGCTCCGGCTTCCGGCTCCGGCTCCGGCTCCGGCTCCCGATAATCTTACACGGCTCAGAATGATGGATTTCTTCTGTGGCATTTCCGGATCCATTTTAAAATTGTTCAGCACTCGGCGACTTCCGGGCGACCACATTGCTCACTTAGAAATAAAGAAAATTACTTGATGGTTGTATAAAAATAAGTAATAAGCTCGGCTTCCGGCTTACTACCGTGCGTTGCACCGGCTGCTCGTGCTACTTGCTCAAGCTCAATTCAAAATTGGTCAATTCTCATAGAGTGTGTTGTAAATTGGCTGCGACCTCCGGCACGCGAGAGTACTTCTTACTTGCAAGAAAATTTAGTGATGAGGAAAATCTCTATATTGGCTATCGCCTTCCGAGAGCTACAAACTCCCGGCTTCGGACTACACTCAGCTCCGGCTCTCTGTGGCCCTCACTCTTCTACCGGCTCCGAGAACCTATCTCATTTAAGTTTCGATACACTAATCAAGCTCCATTTCAAAAATTGCTACATAGTTAAACCAACGGACATTGGCAGAATTAATTTTTCACTTGGCTAACAATTCTGAAGATATCTCAGAATTATTTTTACTGTTTATATATTTGCCAAGCCATAATATCTGCTCCACAGTAGCATCTCGAAAACTTCTCCGGCTCTCAATTCGGTACGTACCGGGCTCCGGCGCTACAATCAGCGGCAGCCTCAGCAGCAATTTCCAAACGTAAAATCCAGACACCAATGAATTAGAGGAGGAATTTTTTTTCTATAATTAGAATAATAAAAAAAAAAAGTGAAATTTTTTATTTTAACTCTAAAAAGTTGCAGGGTTCGACTAAGCGTGAGAAAACAAAAACGCTTTTCAGAGTTTTACTAATATTGATATCCAACAAATTCAAAACCGAAACTACATGGTTATAATCTTTGGCCGTATAAAAAAATGAAAAAACAAAAGTTGAAAGACTTGGAACTTACTGAAGTCTTTAAAGAAGCTGACCCTTTTTTACTGAAATCAAAAGAATGTCTATTAATTGCACTGGCTCTACCGTGTTCAACAGGTATTATTGAAAGGTCTTTCAGCACTCTCTGAAGATTTGGCTGAGAAACACAATGAACAAAGACACAAAGGCTTTAATGAGTACAGTAGGATGTGGTATTCCTAGAATATTTAGTAATGAAAAAATACAACAAGTTGGAAAAAAAATGTAATTGCGAAATTCGCTGAAAATCCAAAACTTTTAATGCTAGTTCAGATTTAATATTAGTTACCACTCAATACTCAGTACTTGCCAACCCCCATAAATATTACTTTACGTATCTGAAATAGGTATTTTAATTTTTTAAATTAACAAACTAGCTGTAAGACTTGTTATTTTATTTAATGTCTATAGAATCGTCGACCGTGAGATCAAAACTTTTATAATTATCAACTACGTGAAATCTCCTCTCCCTAGCTGGCAGCTTCTGGAATTCTGCAGAAGCTTGCCACTAAACAATTTTTTCTTAAGAATAACAACTGTCAACTTCAACTTAACTTTTCTGAACTTAGAAAAATTTTTTTGAACTTAGAAAATTTTTTCAGAAAATATGAACTGATTCAAATATAGAACAATACATATATATATACTACTATACTATATATATATATATATTATATATATATATATACTCATTATACTATATATATATATACTATATATATATATTATATATAATATATAATATATAATACTAATATACTATCACAAATATAAAATAAAATAATAATATAAAATAAATAAAAAAAAAAAAAACGCAGTTTTTTTTTATATAATATATTATTATATATAATATAATAATATTAATATTAATAATATTATAAATATATATATATATAATATTAATATTATATATATATATATATTCCCTTTCATTCTAATACCATTTATTCTCTATCCACCTAAAGATCTGTGGTGTATTAAATGAGATTGCTAGTATCAAATTCTGAGCATGCAGAACAAGAATAAGCATGTTAGTTAAAAGAAATTGACAAATAAGTCGAAATATGAAAGCCCAGCTCTTAGACTCCCTATACCTTATCTATCACTTACTTGATTCTCAATTATATTAGTTAATAGGACTCCGTCGTCACTAGTCTAGAAAATACTCACCACTCATATAATGACTTCACGGGACTGTCAGACGAGACCCTCACTATGGTAAATCATAAGTGTAAGGCAATGTGGGTTTCATCCCTTGACCCAGGTGGCCACAACAATAACCCTACATCAACAATAATACTTTTCCAGCCTATCATTTTTCTAACTACTCTTATTATTAACAACCTTATTCTCGCCTCTGCCAAACTTCACATTTCTCTCTTCAGAACATTCGTTTAATACTGAACTCTTCACAATCCACTTTTCCTTCGATCTCCCAGCGCCGTGGGTTTTTTTCGATACATACACTCGCCTATATAATTAAATACATCTGGCAATATTAAAAACTCGACTTATATCAATTATTCAATTATTATAACCTTTTCCAACATTATACCAATATACAAATCTATAACTCAAACATACTTTCATTTATTATATCTATCAATATCGTTTTACCCTCATTTCTTCACATCACTACTAAATATAGTATATCAAGTAATCCTTACTATATGTTCATTAATATATCCTACATTTTTATCTAATTCTTCTCACACATTAAGCATGCCTATCTAATAGATTTATGTCCATCTGAACCATTGAACTTTTTAGATTAATCTATAACTTTCTTATATATATACTACAGAACCATTAAGTATCCACACTACTATATACAAAACACAGGTAACAACATACTCACTCTCTTAATTAGTAAGACCCTAAAGTGTAGCCTAAAGATCTTAGTCCTTTACATTCACCAACGACTTTAATTTGGCATATATATATCACAGCCTACCTCTTCTTGCCTTTTACAACTTTCCTACTAAACTTAACTGCATCATTACGTTCCCTATATTCTCTATCCAACATATATCCCTAATTAAATATTTAAACTCAGAAGCACTTGACTCCAGCTGACTCACCATCTTAACATATAAACTTCAACACTGTGTGAGGATCTAGTTCACTCACTCACATAACCTAACTCTATACCTAACTCTTATCTTATAATGTTTTAATTTCAAACCTACCTATCCTTTCACATATTATATATACCCTATCAACCCACTTTACTTAGTCCAAATAATCTCTCTACACATAATCCTCTTCAAAACTCTTCAGATTCGTGCATACACATTTTATAAACAAACCAAATCATCCGCATATATCGTATATTAATAGGGTAGGGCATAACTACCTTACCCTCATCTCCATTCATTCTAATAACCTACCATTTCCTGTCACGACTAGCAACCTTTCAATTCTTCATTAAAACCCCATCTACATATCAATTGAAATAACCAAGGATGACATAATCAAAAACCCTTGACCTGACTTCGTCTTTTTATATATTTAAAATACTAAACGCAATATCACTTTTATTAGACAAACCATTGTTTTAATTCTTACACACACTCCTCACTATCATCATACATACTTTGATTCCATTAAACAGAGCCTATCACTAAACCTATATATACTAACACCTGCCCCATAAAGATGATAAAGTTTTTCCCCCTATTTCAACTCATCATCTTTTCAAATATCTCCCTTTTATTCTTGACACATTAATCCATAACTACCTAAATACAATTTATTCTTCCTCTCTCTCTAATTTTTCTCTATCATTTGCTTCAATTTAAAGTAAATTTATAAGTATAATATATATATATAGATTATGTAATAAATTTTTATCCACACATCCTCTAATACTCCTAACGACCTTGTTCTTTCTCACAATCTATGATCCCTTCAGTCACATCTACAGGCGCACTCTTTCGACCAAACACCATCTTTTTATATCTTCCTACAACCACTCACCAATAAGACTAGAAATACAGACGGTTATCCTTCTATAATTTGTGACATGTTTTTTCTCCTTTTTCCATCATCTAAAATTACCCTTATACGATATAAGGGATACTATTACTAAGCGTAACGTGTGCTAGCAGAAAAATCACTCGAAAGTGTGAGAGGGCTGAGAGCTGTAGTCAGCAATAACGCTAATTATTAAAGAGGAGCAAGCGTTCAGAGAATGCAATAAGTCCATGCGAAGTGGCAACGTGCACGTTGCTGAATGGAATCATAAATGTGCACGACAGTGAATTGACAGGAGTTTATCTATTAAGTGTGTGCTTTAAGTCCACACATTACCACTCCGTCATAAAGCCATTTTCATATTCAATTAGCAAAAAAACACATACCTATTTTCTCATTGTGTACTCTCTTAAGCAGAGTGCCTCGCATCCTACTATCCCGCCTGATTTCATATAATACACTTTTCGCGCCTTCCTTCCAGAAGAGCTTCTCCCTATTCCCTTGTATATGTCCCCATTCATCATTCATCCTCTTACCAAACTGTTCATTTACCTCTTCTTTATTCTCTTTACGTATGCATCTTTTAGCATTCCTTTTTTTCACTCCTTATATTAATTACCTAAATGCAATCTTTCATCTTTTTGAAATCTTCATTCATTATGGCTATTTTTAGTACAATTCATAATCCACAGCTTCTTTTTAATTACTTTTATACCAGCTTGCATCACCTCTTCATTTTAACACCAATCATTCACTGTATCTAATTATTACTTACTTCACTACTTATTAGCACACCCAATTAATACATTACATTCTTTTTGCCTGCTAACATTGCAAATTCCTTCATTTCTTTCAGAATTTATAATCAATTTCTAAAACTCATTGTTCATCATTCAACCTGATTTTACTATGCGAGTTGTTCTACATATAATTATCCTTATATATACTAATATAATATATATAATTGTTCATTAAAACTTCTCACTCTTAATTTTACCCCACTTCTTCCGTATCACCTTCCTTCCATCCAAGTTCCCACACTAACTATAATTTACATAGAAAAACATTAATGATCTGATAATTCCATCACCTAAACCCCTCACTGATTTAACATCAAGTACATACTTTCAACATCTCTTACTTCACCAACACAAAATCAATTCATTACTTGTTTTCATATTTCGATAACCATCTCTTACCTAACCCAACTCTAGCATATCTTATGGATAACTGCTTGTGTTTAAGAATTAAGTATACTTACACACATACCTCTCTCCCTCACAGTAAATCAATCACCTTCCTACCATTACTCATTTTCTCACTGAACATATAGTCAGATATGTCAATTGTACTTATACATCCTTATTTTTTTAAATCATTATATAATATATATATATATTATATATATAATATTATATTATATATATATATATATATTATATATTTATTATATATATTATTATTCGTTTTACCTTAGGTCTATTATTCTAATTGGAGGGTTATAAAATATATATACCTTATATACACTGTATATATAAAATCCGTATTAATAGTCAATATTTAGGCCTAGAAGGGTATTGGTACTACTGTATAATTTAAAACATCTTTTATATACATAAAAAGAGGTAATTTTAAAAAAAACAAAAAAAAAAACATTTTGTTTTAAAAAAAAAACGTGTTTTTTTTTTCAAAAAAAAAAACAAATTAAAAAAAACCGTTTTTTTTTCAACAAACCTATATATATATAATATATATATATTATATATATATATATATATATATGTATATATAGGTACTATATATATAATATATATATAGTTTTTATAATAATATATAATATAGTATATTATATGTATTATATATATATATATTTTCTATACCTATATTGATAAAGCTTTCATTATTTTAAAGCTTATTTTTCTTGTCCCTGAGCACTCTTCAATTGGAGGGCCAAACTGCTTCTCCGGACAGCCGCGCCTACCGGCTCTTGGGCGGTTCCACCAGGTCGATTGGATAAAGCCCAAGTTATAATGAGACAAGTCGTGGGCACCGATCTGGGGGAGGGTCTAGAGAAACCAGCGGAGCACATCCCAAGGAATTGGGTGCCTCTATTTTGTGTCTGTGGAATTGTCGACTTTTCCTGGTGCAGGTGGGGGAGGTAACAATTGTCTATGTTTGAACTCGTGATATTTAAAATATAAAACATGTAAGAGGTTGTTGGGTGGTTACCTGATCTTACTCCGGGCGAGTCCAATTTGGCCTCCTTCTGGACGTGGTTGCTCTTTCTAGGGTAAGGGGAATTGTTTCCTTAGTGAGGGGGAGTTTTCAATAAATTGTTTATTGGGGCGGTTTTGTAGGTACGTGTTAGTTATACTTGTCCGCTCATGGGCATCATGTGTAGAACGAGCCCCATTTGACCTATTGGGTAGTGTGGGAAGGTTGGAATTAGGTGGGAGATAGTTTTTATGGACCTCGTTAATATAATAGTGAGGATAATAGCTGGTGAAAGTGAGGGTGTGATTTTTAGTCTTTGTCAGGGAAGGGTTGGAGAAATTTTGGTGCGAGGAATAGGTGAGTTGGAGTTTCGAGCCAGTTTTTCTGCCGTAAGAATTGAGTCCCAACCACCATTTCCAGGTGGGTGAAAAAGATACTAATGGAGGAATGTAATGTACTCATGTCTATGTAAATTAGTTGGATTGGGGACTAGTTTTTAATTATGCAATCCTAGTGATTAAATTTAACTAAGGGCGGTAGTTTTTGTGTTAGATATATTTGTAATTTCCTTTATTAAGATGTTATGATTTTTATTGAGAGTTGCAGGGATAACATTGACGGGGCGAAGTCATATGTTTAATATTTGTCTCTGAGGATGATTAATAATGAGTGGTAAGTAAGTGTGTAGTCATGTTTTCATATTACCATCTAAGAAGTTGATGATGGAGAAATGGAGTTCTGGATGCGGTGTGTTATCGAGTATATATAATATTTAGTAATTTGGTCGATGTGGGGAGAACGTCATGTGTGTGTGTCCATTTTAGGGAATTATACTTTTTGTGGTTTTTGTTTAGGGGTGAGAGGGTATATTTTGTTTTGTTGTGAGAGAAAATATAACTATGTTTATGTGAGTGTTGGAGTATTAGATTTAAGTAGTTATTGATCTGTATTTCAGTATATAATGTAGTTAGTGAAAGTAGTTGACGGTGTTGAGTATTTGAAGGTTTGGTAAGTATACGGTGAATCTAAAATCTGTAAGGATGCGATAAACCAAGTTTCTTAATTGTTATGTAATATAAAGTAATATCTTTAAGAGGTGATGAATATTAAGTAGTCTATATAAATTTTTAACCGTATGAATGTTTTATGTATGTGTATATGAGTTAGCCAATATTAATCGGTTAAACGAGAAAAATTATAAATAAAGCCATTTTATTAATTATGATTCGATTTATTTTACTTAAGTGATAATAATAAGTGAATAATTGAATAATTGAAATATTTTTATTATTTTGAAGTAAAAAGTGTAATATGTTGGGGTAAAAGTGTCAATGCTTTGTTTAATGTATATGTCAGATATTTGCTTAAGTTGAATGAAATTAAGTGATCATATGGATTAGGATTTGTATATATTGAAGCCATAATTGTAATGATTAGTTGAGTTTGGCTTGAGGAATGTTAAAGGGCTGTAGTTAAATTAGTGGAATGGTTGCTTTTAAAGACCATGTAAATTTTTAATACATGAGAGCTGTTGAGATCTTAAAATAAAGATTTTTAATTTATTAGTATAAGATAACTTGTAATCTTGCATAATAAGTAATAAATTTAATATTATCTAGATGGATAATAGGAAAGGGTTATGAGAAATTATTATTATGCGGTATGGAAAGGGATGGTGAGAGTCACTGGGGTTTTTTTTTTTTTGCTTTGAGATTTATTGGGAGTATGTAATCTTGTTTCCAAGTTTTTGTGAAGGTGGTTTTTAGTTATATAGTAATTTGCCTAGGTTATTTGTTGATAGATTATTCTGTGTGTAATAAGTGAGAAGTTTCTTTTTCTACTAATCACGGAGGTGTTATTTAAATGTGGTTTTAGAAGATTTAGTTCTCTGGTCCTGTAGCTAGGTTTAGAAATTTTTATAGAGTGGTTTTGATAAAGTTTTTACTGATTAAATCTTCTTTAACTAAAGTTGTAAAAGGAGGGTGGGGTGGTAATGGTTAGGTCTGAAGGGGGAGTATTTTACCGTGAGTTTTTTTAAGTTTTCTTGTATTATATTTGGGTTATAGTGATATAAGTTTTTGGATTATTTGCAAGTAAAATATTGTTATACACTTAATAAATATAAATGCCGTTTTCTGGCTAGGCGGTCTGAATTTGTTGTTTTGGAGTAGGGGTGAGTTTATTCAGGTAAGGAGGGGGATTCGTTGGAGGGCATAGGGGGGTGGATAGCTCTTCGAGAGTATTTTAGTTTTTTTGATGCACTTGCCAGGTTTCTTATTATCAATGCGTGAGGTGTTGGATTGTAAGTGGAGAGACTTCTGAAAATACTCTGTATCTCTGGGTTTGGGTTTTTGGTAGTTATGAAGTTGGTAAATTTGGGTATTGAGGTTTTTTACTCCTTTGGTTAGTGGATTTGAGAGGTGTGAGTAGTTAGTTGTGAGGTGTCATAGATTTATCAATGCGTGTGTGGGAGTTTCTATGCTATCAATGGGATTTGGCCTGATTATCATGGAGGCAGTTTATGGTTTTATAGGATTTTCCTGCTGGCCATTTGGTATGTAAATAACTGGTTATAGCCGATTGGGTGATTAAGTTATTTAATTGGAATAATTGTGGAGGTGTGTAGGGATGTTGTGACACGGATTGGTGTGGGATTAATATGTTAAATATCAATATTTACTCTCTCAGTACTTCAACCCATTGACAGTTATTTACTTAATTTATGTAAATATTAAGTGTATTGTATAGTGATTATCTAGTTTTTTGTGGGGGGGGTAATTTGTTGAGGTAAGTAAGTGATCTTAAAAAGTGAATATAAGTAATTAAGTCTTGAGTGTATCGTATGTTATTACCGGTAAATTATTAGTGTGTACTATATATTATACTCGTAGTTTAGGTTCCGGTATTAAATTATATATAGAGTAAGAAGGACATATAATGATTAAACATCTTAAATCGGGTACGTTGCAAGTATATGAAGGTAATGAGATTTGTTAATGTATTCCATTTAGTTGAGTAAAGTTTTTTATTCACGGTATGTGGGGTAATTGATTGATGATAAATTAAAGTAGAAATTATCTAATTCTAGTTTAAGGATATTTTTAATTCGCCTGGGGGTCGAGGGGTTAAGCTTTATTATACCAAAGCTCAGGAGTTGTGTAAAGAGCGTGTATAATAAATCGCCTCCGTAAGAATAATGAATTTGGATAAATCAGGATATAATATTGATAGGGTTAAGGGTGTGTAAGGTTTGATTATAATATGGGGAGGAGTTTTATGGGTTTTGGTGTGGTGATTGATAACGAATTCATGGAGATTTGAGATTGATATTATAATAAGTTGGTCCTGTTCAGGTATGAGGATGGAACAGGATTGGGATTTTATATTTAATGTTTAATCGGGGAATTAAGAGTGGGGTAGTTGATTGGGGTTGTCCTACTTGTGTGTCAAATGGGATTAGCACGTAATATTTTAAATCAGTTGTTAAGATAAGGGAGTGTATTGGAGATAGGTTGATGGTGAAAGGGGAGAAAATGGGGTTCGTTAAACTCGATATCGTAAATACGGGTAACTGGAGAGGGTGTAGTTTTTTTGGGAGCAGGGAGGCTTCTTGTAGTGAATATAGCTATATTGAATGTTATGATTATTTTATTATAAGGTTAAATATGATTTAAGTTACCTAAATTGATTTTATTAGTTAACAAATATGTTAAATTGTAGTATATTGAGTTATTGGGTATTAGTTTTGGGAAGGGAGGGTTTTTTGAATAATAGAGGGGGGATGTTACAGATTGCGAAGGTGTAGCCTGGGTTATTTCTGGGGAGGGTTTCGATATGGGGAGAAGGTCAAGTGTTAACACCATTTGCCGGCATCTTTCTTATTTATTTAATGCTAGTTTTAATCCATATACATGTTGTTTGGGACAGATTAAAGGAGGTGCCATATTAAAATTACTAGTTACGGAGCCGTCCGTGATATTTCTCTCGACATCATTTTAACCGAGGGGGCTTTAATATATATATAAGTGAAGGTTAAAGCATGAATTACTACGCCCCATTAGTGAATAAGTGAAGAGACAGTAACAGAAGAGGTAGAATCTACGAGTGATATGATGAATAATGTAGATGGATAACGTGACTAAGGCAAAAAGTAAAACTAAATATACTTAAAATAACGACCTGTCTGGCACCGGATCAGTGTCTTGCCTTAAGTCATTCACTTCCGCAATTGAACCCTATATATCACTGGTATTGAAGTGGGGGTGAAAGCGAGTGATTCTTTGATTTGGCCCTCCACACACTATGGGGCAAACGAAGTTTCACATATCCTCCTTGGAGGAGTCTCTATATCTATTAGGTGAACGAGAGACATTCGTTTATACATATACTACGAGTAATAAGTATATGATCACAATTACATCTGTGATATATTAAACTATATATATATATATATATATATATATAATAATAATAATTATATATATATATATATATTATTAATATATATATTATATTTTATATATTATATATAATATATATAATATTTTATGATATATATATATATATATATATAATTATATAATTTATAATCTATATATATATATTAAATATTAATATTAATATATATATATTTAATATATTATTTTACATATATAAATTAATATATATATAATATATATATATATATATAATATAATATAAATTAATATATATATATAAATTATATATATCTTTAATATATTGGTTATATATATATAATATATTATATAATTATATAATATATATATATATTATATATATAATATATTATATTATATATTATATATTATATATTATTATATATTATATATTATAGTTATATATTAATTAATTATATTATGAATATATATATATATATATCTCAAACTTTGCTCACAACCCTCAAATATAGAATAATACCAAAATAATAATTATAACTAATATTTCTTTCTAATAATATTATAATGGATAATAATACATTAATATATAAATTTTGTGTATTGTTGTTATCTTTTTTATAATATATTTATATTTAACATA
>JABUQX010071011.1:0-10000 GCA_015478945.1 Trachelipus rathkii
GTAAAATAAGAGAATTAGAGGTAATAAGAATAAAACTAATTAGGTGGTAACTATTTTATATCTTTATAATCTATCACCGCTAAATAAAATATTATATTTTTTGAATAAGTTAAATTATAGTCATATATTTTGGGTATAGGAATCTATTCTCTTTGAGGGAGATTTGAGAACAAGAAGATTTTGAGATATAACTATACGTTATAAAATAATATATATTGATTAATAATGATTAATTGGGAATTTATAATTTCGAAAATTAATAATATAGTAATACTCTAATTTTAGTAGTGATGTTATAACTTTATACGTATAGCCGTTAAAGGAATATTCTTAATACCTACTTATGAAGTTTTAGTGATGGAATAATATTGAGTATATTATATATTTTATAATATATTATATTCATTATTATATTTATAATATAGTTATAATTTATTCCGAGTATGTTAAAGTTATATGTTTTTGAGTAGAATGTTCTTTTTTATTAATGTCTCATAAGAAATGACCAAATAGTTTATTCTTTCACTTTCTGTAAACAAGAAATACATTTATGAGGAAATTTCATTCAAAATTTCTATTTAATATTTCTTACTTATTTTAATATTTCGATTAATTATATTTTCAGTGTGTAGTTATATATATACGTTATTTATAAGTGATTGTTATGAGTATAGATATTAAGTATATTATTAACCTTTTAAGTAATACGTGAGAAATAATTAAGTTATATATATAGTACATAGTATTTTATGTGTTATGAATATATTAGTATAATGTATTAATATTATTAGCTATTTGGAGTAACAATTATAAAATGTTTTATTATTTAAAATAAAAATATATACTCTATAAGTTATTATATATAATATTGGTTACTGACAAATACTGGACAAATGATTTTGTATCTCGTGGTGAATAAAACATTCGAATGTCTCTTCCGATTGTATTAGGGAGCTACCCTTCCTAGAATAGGAAGGAGTGGAAACTTCATGCACAAAGGTGAGATTGGTGGCAGCATAGATCACTCGCTTTCCCCCCCTCAAGCCAGGAGGGTCATTGACGATAGGAAGCTAGGCCCTGACGCCGGGCCGACAGGTCGTAGTTTAGTTTTGTTTTTACTCTTTGCCCTTCGTTTTCCAAATGTCCCGAAATCAATAATCTTCTGGATATCTTACTGTAGCTACCTGCACTTCTGTCTGTCTCATATCTTTTCCTAATGGGGCCCTGAGCGCTGATCACCTGCTTAAAGGAGGTCTTTGGTTGATATTGATATGTTTTGATTTTTTTTTTTTTTTTTTTTTGTAGTATAGAACATATCCTGAATGGTTCCTCAAACCTAGGTAAAATATTGTATTGTAATGCCTACTTTCTGAATCCTAATCTATAATCATGTTTGGCCATCCTAAATAAGTTTTAGCTATTAAGAACCTTATGATACCGGTATATATATATAAGAGACATGCTCGGAAGTCATGCAAAATTGGGTACACTTGACGCGTAGTTTCTCCCTCCATTTTATTTTTATAATTAAAGTATTTTTTCAAAAGCCTCAACATTCCGAACCCTCCCCAGAAATAACACAGGCTACACTTCGCATCTGTAATACCCCCCTCTATTTATTCAAAAACTCTCTTCTCAACTAAACGGGTAAAATATAATACGAGATGCCGACAGTTTTGTCGAGGAGACTCTTCCAATATATTGGACTACTTAATTTAACATAATGGTTTAACTAATAACCAGTGGGCATAGGACTTAATCATATTACCTTAGAACATAACCATTCATATAGCTAATCCCACGGGTTAACACACATTTCAGATAGCCTCCTCTCCCTAAAACACCCCCTCTCCGCCCGCTTCTATGGTTACGCCACCCCTCAATTTTCTCCCTTCCCAACGGGTCTCCAACACTCCCTCTTAACATGATTTAAAACGTCATCCCTTGAGCCCACAAGACAAACCCCTAACTACCGCCCCACTTCTATCTCCCCGGAGCTACCAATTAATCAAAATCGCCAAAATCCCTGTCTCCAATCCCTCCTGACACAGGACAACGTTATAACATTTCATCTCCATATTCGTCACCACAGCCAACCCAGAAGTCCAGGTTCTCCAACAACCCTCACCCCACCCTATTCAATATTATCCTGAATTCCAAATCTTATATCTCTTGGAGGCGATTTTGGTAATCAGCTCATCCACTCCGCTTTTGGGTGGGGTTCATGACCGGGGGGTTTCATATGATTCTCCCTCTCTGACCCCTTACTGCATATTTTTAAATCCTTTTAGACGAGGACCCTTAGAATTCCTTAATATCCCCTCAATTCCCCACCCGATATACCTCCACCGAAGAAAAAACAAATCCTCACCTACACCTGATGTATCACATTTTGTTGCTCCCTCTTTTACATTACCAGAACTCAACCCCTGGGCACATAACCATTTAACCGACTAACACTCAGAAACCATTTCTTATTTCTTAACCTCTTACCCTCAACCCCCCCCCAAAAACATCAGCTACATCACTAACATTTACAGAAAAAGCAAACTGGCAGCATTTCTAACTGACCCATATTGATATCATAATTACAGACCCGAGGACAGCCAAAGTTCAATAATGACACAACATCCGCTACACACCTCCATATTCAATTAAAATAACTTAATCACAATCAGCTAAACGCTATACATACCCATGAGGCCAGGCAGAAATTCCTATAGGAACCCAAAACTCTCTCTGAAAATCAGCCCAACTCATTAGAGTCATTAGAAACTCCCAACGAAAACTAGATCATCATACTCACTCATCACTACCATACAAACCTCAACCACCCAACCATTACCAACCTCGCACTAAACTACCAATATACCACCAATAAGTTTCAGAATTCTTACAATCCAATCACCTCACGCATTGATAATAAGAAACCTGGCAAGTCATCAAAAAACTTAAATAACTCTCGAAACAACTCCCCTCCCTCCAACGAATCCCCCTCCTTACCTGAATAACTCACTCCTACTACCAAAACACAATTCAGACCGCCTAGCAAAACTATCTATGGTAACATTTACTTTGCAAAACCAACTTACCCCAATAACAGAAAACTAAAAAAACTCAGGAAACTCCCCCCTCAAGACCACAACCCCACTCCTCCTTTTACACTGAAAGGAATATCAGAAACATTCAAAACCCCTCAAAAATTCACCAGCTACAGGACCAGACTAAATCTCTAACCTACATTTAAAACACCTCGGTGAAAAAGAACTTCTCCTTATCACAGAAATCTTCAACAAATCCTGGCAACTTAACTATATACCCTCAATCTGGAAACAAGCATTCATACTCCCAAAACTCAAAGCAAAAAAAGACCCAGCTCCCCCTCCTCCTACCGCTAAATTTCTCTCCTTTCCTCCATCAGTAAACTGCTGGAGAAACTAATACTAAATAAAATCTCCCATCTCATCACCCTCTCAGATTTAAAACAATGGCTTAAACAGCAACCACTTCCATCTAACTACATTGCCCTGGTCCTCTTACATCCTCACGCCAACACATATCCCAACCTGGCTTCAATAACAATCCCCATCCCATAGAGTCCATGTCTCACAGTCAATCGACATCAACAAAGCATTTGACACTTTCCCCACATTCATTCTTATTCAAAAAATTCTTCAATTCCTCCTAGAAATAAACGACAAAAAATGGCTTTCTAATTTTCTCGCTAACCGTTTTGCCTCATATCACAACATTCATACGTAAATATAGCTACTTATCACACCCAAGAATACTTACAACAATTAGAAACTTGTTACTCTCCTACAAGGATTGACCGCTTTACCCCTTCAAATCCTCGTCACCTTCCTAACCACTGAACGTCACCAAT
This sequence comes from Trachelipus rathkii, assembly GCA_015478945.1. Taxonomy (NCBI): domain Eukaryota; kingdom Metazoa; phylum Arthropoda; class Malacostraca; order Isopoda; family Trachelipodidae; genus Trachelipus; species Trachelipus rathkii. The sequence goes on from JABUQX010071011.1 coordinate 3,887, forward strand.
CTATACTCCAACCAACAGGTTTTCCTCAAGCAAACAATACCTCCCTAAACAAACCCCAAAATATTAGGACCCTTATACTATGACACATCCCACGATTAAAACGCTGTTCCGGTGCTCCGGACCCACATCGACCAAATCACCTCATCAACCCTCCGAACCCTTTCCCATCACAACTTCAGTGATAGGAAACACACCCTTACCACCATTTTAACTCCTCAGAGCAAATATAAACTATGCTTCCCCCGCATAGTTCCCTGCACTCTCAAAATCAACTCAAAGAAATACAAATCACACAAAACACCGCCTTTTATGAATTATCGACTGGATGCAAATAAAGACTACCCATCCTAACATTTACATGACTGTGGGAAGAACTTGAGCATCCTTCCTATCTCCACCCACCTGGAAATGGGGGGACTCAAAGTTCTACTCAGAAAACTCTAAATCAACTCACCTATTTCACCAAATATTCTCCAACCCTTCCCGACAAAGACTAAAATCACCACCCTCCTCACCAGCTAAATTCTATAATACATCTACAAACATTATTCCCCTTGCCCTACCGCATAGTCATTGGTCTACACCTATCCATGGGGCACATCGTAACTAACCCGTCTACAAAACCGCCGCCATACACAATTCTTGATTAATCGTCCCCCACTAAAAAAATTTCCCCTATAGAAACGAAACACTGTCCATTAGAAGAAGAGGCCAAAAATTTGCACCTCGCCCGGGAGTAGATCAGGTAACAGTCACCAACACTCCTTACATTAATATAAGCTAATATAGATTCACTTAGACATGTTACCTTCCCCACCTGCCACCAGAAGTCCAAATTTCCCAGGACACAATAGAGCCCCAATTCTTGGGGTCTCCGCTCTCTGACGCCCCCCGTACCACCTTCGCTGTAACTTCTTTTCTCGACCTGTGGAACCGCCCAAGAGCGGTGGGCCGGGCTTCCGGGAAGCAGTTTGGCCTGTAATTAAGACATAACATTATTCAAGAAATAAGTAAATATATATAAATATATATATATATTATATATATGTATATATATATATATATATATATTATATATATATTTATTATTAGTATTTGAGATAGGTTATATATATGTATAATATATATTATATATATATATATACTTCCTTTAAATACTATTATATTTTATATTAAATATATATTTTATATATATATACCTCTTATTCGGTTTGGAAAAAAACGGTTTTTTTAATTTGGTCTTTTTTTTTTGAAAAAAAACACGTTTTTTTTAAAACAATATGTTTTTTTTTGTTTTTTTTGTAAAATTACCTCTCTATTTTATGTATATAAATTAAAGATGTTTTAAATTATACAGTAGTACCAATACCCTTCTAGGCCTAAATATTGAAACTGATTATAAATACGGATTTATATATATATACAGTGGTTATATATATATATATAATATATATTTAAATATATATAATATATATATTATAATATATATAATATATAGCTATAATATATTTATATATATATATATATAATATATATATATTAAGTTATATTATAATGATCAAAAAAAGGATGGTTTAACAGGTGTTTTGGGGTTGGTCAGGAGAAATGAAGAATGGTAGGAAGGTGGTTGATTTCTGTGCTAGGAGATGAGGTAATGTTGTGTAAGTTAAATACTTTTCTTTAACACACAAGAGTTATCCATAATATGCTTAGAGTTATGGTGTTATGGTAGAGATGGTATCGAAATGAAAAGTATGATTTTTGACATTTTTGTGTTTGAGGTTAGAATGACAAGGAGTGTTGAAGGTATGTAATCTGATGTTAAATCATTAGGGGTTTAGGGATGGGATTATTCAGATCATTATGTTGTTTCATGTAAAATTAAGTTAGTTGTGGACTTGGGATGGAGAGGAAGGTGTAAATAGCGGAAGGAAATGATGGGTATAATTATATACAAGTGAGAAGTTTTAGTGAACATATAGAGTTAATAAGGTAATTATGTTAAAGACACTATCACGCAGTAAATATTCTCGGTATAGTTGAATGTGAACATTAAACTGAATAAATCTGGAAGCAAATGAAGGAAGCAATTTGTTTAGCAGTGCAAAAGAAAGTTAATTTAGTAATATGGGTGTGGCTAAAGTAGGAAGTAAGCAGATAACAGTGGTGGTATGGATTGAAAGAGGTGATGCACGCGTGGAGTTAATAAGTAAAAAAGATAGCGTAGGTTTGAATGTACTTAAAAAAAGCAAGTGAGATAAGTTTCAAAAGAAGATGCTTGGAATTATATAAGTGAAGAAAAAAGGAATGCCTAAAACGATGCATTACTCGATAAAGAAATAAAGATAGAGGTAAATGAATACAGTTTGGAAGGAGCGATAATGCGGGACATCAAGGGAATAGATAAGCTACTTCTGGAAGGAAGTCAGCGAAAGGTTTTCAAGCAATTAGAATTAAAGGGTATCTGTTTAAGCTAATATAATATAGGGATGGTGAGTTTTATTTGTAATTGATGAAAATGGATGCGAGTGGATAGTGGTGGAATAGAACAACTTTGAAATAATCTGTAATTAACTGGTGAAATGATCCAATGAACGGAGGCAAGATGGTGATTGATTGGGATTTGAAGTTGTGTAATAAAGACGTTTATGGAAGGTATATGTTTCGAGGGATTGGAGAAAGGAGCAGTATATAGTACTTTATATAAGGTATATGGAGATAAAAGGGAACTGTTATCCAAATTTATAGGTAATTTAGTATTATTTTGAGTGTAATGTGGGATAAAGATATATTTTGCTGGTGTTTTATGAGTCGAAAGAGTGCGCAGAGTGACTGAAGGACTGATTGGTGAAGAACAAAGGGCGTTTTTAGGAGTAGTCGAGGATGTGTGGATCAAATCTTTACATTGAAGCAATGATAGAGAAAATTAGAAGAGAGAGGAGATAAATTGTTATTTGGTTATTATGGATTTGCACAGGGATTATGAAAGGGTTAATAGGGAAACTCTATGGCAGGTGTTAGTGATAATATAGTGTTGGTGATAGGCTTCTGAAAGGAATCAAAAGTATGTATGACGAAAGTGAGGTGTGTGTAAGAATAAATGGTGTCAAAAGTGATTGTTTTAATATAATAGCGGAGTCAGGCAGGGTTGTGTTATGTCTCCTTGGTTTTCAATTTGTATTATGGATTGGGGTTATGAAAGAATTGAAGGTGGTCGTGACAGGAAATGGTGTAGAATGATGGAGATGAGTTGGAGGGTGCCCTACCTAATTATATGCGGATGATTTGGTTTTGTGTGGCGAATCTGAAGAAGTTTGAGAGGATGTGTAAGATGAGATTTGGCAAGTTGTGTAAAAGGAGGGGTTTGGAAAGTAAACATTAGATAAGAGTTTAAGGTTATGGATTGTGAGTGGAAGGAGACAGTCCTTCAGTGTGAAGTTAATGTTAGATGGTGAGCAGCTGGAGCAATGTGTCTGAGTTTAAATATTTAGGGTATATGTTAGGTATGAGAAGGGAAGGATACAGAGTGAAGTAGGAAAGTTGTAAATGGCAAGAAGGTGGCTGTGGAAGGTGCAATTAAATCGTTGGTGAATGTAAAGGACTAAGTCTTTATGCGCTAAGGGTCTTACATGAGGGTATGTTGTTAGCCGTGTGTTATTGTATAGTATGAGACTATGGTCTGGAATAGAATATAGTGATTCTTAAAGATTAATGTGTTTCAATGACCATCTTAGGGGCATTGCTAATGTGGTGGAAGAATTGATAAAATGAGGAAATGAACGCATATTAGGACTTTTGTGGTGTGAAGAAAGGGGTAACGAGAGAATAAATGAAAGTACGTTAGGATGGTTTGGTCATGTGGAAAGGATGATGATAGTCGGTTTTAATGCAGAAATGTATAGTGGGCGAGGTGTGTTGAAAAACCCACGGGCTGGGAGATCGATAAGGAAAAGAGCTAGTTTAGTCATTAAATGATGGCAGCGCTGAAGTGAACGATATGTGGTTTGGGACCGACGGCAGAGATATAAAGGTGCATAATAAGATGAAGAATAATATAAAATAATTAAATAAATTATAAATAATATTCACAAAATATAACTAACAATTAACGGCATAAACAGGTAGTTTAATTAAGTTTATCAGAATTGAAATAAATTATAAAATTGGAGATAAAAAAATAGTCCTACACAAAGGAGATAAAAAAAATACAATAAAGAAAATACTAATATAATTAATAATACAAAATTTATAAAGAACAATATATAATCAGCAGTTAAAATACATTTAAATAAATAAACAAAAAACAAAAAAAAACAAAAAAAAATTAGACCTACAAAAATATAAACAAAAAAAAAAAAATAAAAAAAAAAAAAAAAAAAAAAAAAAAAAATAAAATAGAATAAAAAAACAAACAAAAAAAAAAACAAAAAAAAAAAATTCTTGGTGGGGGTGTAAGGGGTGTATGGTTTTGGCCCACCTGGGTCAAGGGATGACCCCTTACATGATGATTTTACCATAGTGAGGGTCCGAGTCGCAGTCCGTGAAGCTATAGGGTGGATTTTCTGACTGCGACTGGTTCTCACTTAATTAATGGAACAGAGGAGGGGGGGTAAGGCTGGGCTTTATTCTTTTCGACTTTTGTCATTCTTCTACTGCTTTCATTTCTGATGCTTGTTACGCACCTTACCACCAGTCTTGGGAGAAAGGTAGATGAAGATATATAATACTATTAAATATAATATATTTATAATATATATATATATATATTATATATATATATAATATATATATATTTATATCTTATATATATATATAATATATATATATATATATTATATATATATATATATAATATATATAATTATATATATATATATATATATATATATATAATATATATATATATTATGGTATTTTTTTATATTTGATCAGTTCATAATTTTCTGAAAAAATATTTTCTAACGTTTCAAAAAAAATTTCTAAAGTTGAAAAGTTAAGTTAAGTTAAGTTTTTTAAGAAAATTGTTTAGTGGCAAGCTTCTGGCAGAATTCCAGAAGCTTGCCACTAAAGAATTTCACATTGATAAAAAGTTATTTCGGTTATAACATAAATAAAATAACAAGTCTACAGCAGTTGTAATTAAAAAATTAAAATACCTATTTCAGATACGTAAAGTAATATTTATGGGGGTTGGCAAGTACTGAGTATTGAGTGGTAACTAATATTAAATCTGAACTAGCATTAAAAGTTTTGGATTTTCAGCGAATTTCGCAATTACATTTTTTTTCCAACTTGTTTATTTTTTCATTTACTAATATTCTAGGAATACACATCCTACTTACTCCATTAAGCCTGTCTTTGTTCATTGTGTTTCTCAGCCAAATCTTCAGAGAGTGCTGAAAGACCTTTCAATAATACCTGTTGAACACGGTAGAGCCAGTGCAATTAATAGACATTCTTTTGATTTCAGTAAAAAAGGGTCAGCTTCTTTAAAGACTTCAGTAAGTTCCAAGTCTTTCAACTTTTGTTTTTTCATTTTTTTATACGGCCACAAGATATACCATGTTAGTTTCGGTTTGAATTTTGTTGATATCAATATTATAAAACTCTGAAAAGCGTTTTGTTTTCTCACGCTTAAGTCGAACCCTAACTTTTTAGAGTAAAATAAAAAAATTTCACTTTTTTTTTTTATTATTCTAATTATTAGAAAAATTCCTCCTCTACATCATGGGTGTGATTTTTGTTTGGAAATTTGAGCCGGAGCCGGAGCCGGAGCCGGAGCCGGAGTTTGAGCAGGAGCCAGATTTGGAGCATATGTAAAAATTTGTTTTTCAGGAATTGTTTAGCAAGTGAAAATAATTCTGCCAATGTCGGAACATAGCAATTTTGAAATGGAGCTGTAGTAGGTGTTCGGAGCCGGAGCCGGAGCCGGAGCTGGAGCCGAAGCCGGAGTTGTAGCCGGAGCCGAATTAGAGATTTTTATCACTAAATTTTCTTTGCAAGTAAAAATGTTCTTTCCGAAGTCGAAACTGAACAATTTTGAAATTGAGCCAGAGCGGAAGCCGGAGCCGGAGCCGGAGCCCGAGTATTACATTTTTATCAATAATTTTTTTC